>JAJGRW010002646.1:0-98943 GCA_025461045.1 Carex parvula | reverse complement strand
GTTGTGAGGGAGACCAAAGGCTACTAGTTTATGATTCATGGAAATGGTCACTAAATGCAACTATTCCGAAAAAATTCTACTCTTTTGAATTGGAATAAAAGATTCCAAATTGCGGTCGGAGTAGCACGGGGATTGGCATATCTCCATGAGAGTTGTAGAGATTGCATAATACATTGTGATGTTAAGCCTGCGAATATTTTGCTGGATGAACTCTTTGTTCCAAAGTAGCTGATTTTGGCATGGCGAAACTTGTCGGGAGAGAATTCAGTAGGGTTTTGACCACTCTAAGAGGAACTATTGGATATCTCGCTCCAGAATGGATATCCGGAGTGCCAATTAGTGTAAAAACAGATGTTTATAGCTATGGCATGGTTCTTTTTGAACTGATATCAGGAAGAAGAAATTCAGAGCATCTAGAAGGAAAAAATATTTATTACTTCCCTCTGTTGGCAGCAATAGAATTAAACGAAGGAAATATGCTCACAATACTTGATCCCGGTTTGAATGGTGATGCTAATTTAGAAGAGGTTGAGAGGTGTGTAGAGTTGCTTGTTGGTGCATTCAAGATGAAGAGAACAACCGACCAACTATGCGTCAAGTGGTGCAAATTTTGGAGGGTGTTTCGGAAGTGAGCCTACCGCCTATACCAAGATGGCTTAAAGGTTTGATGGAGAGCCCAGAGAAATTGGTTTTCTTTGGAGAGCATTCCCTGGGAGGCTAAAGGTATCCAATTTGTTGTTTTCAATTCTAAATTAATCTCCTCCTGTTTAGTTATAGCAATTTTGTTGTTCTTATAATATCAGTATGCACATTTTTTTTTTATTGAGGTGCTTGTATTAAATATTTGTTTGGCTTTTTCATCTGATATTGTAGTAATCAATGTTGTTGTCGTGAAGGAATATTTACATATATGACATTCATTAGAGTGGCTTCAATGTTTTTTCTTCTTTTATTTTCTTTTTGGTACGGTGAAGTTAGTGCATTTGCGTCCTTTAAATTAGATTGAAATTAATTACAGCTATATAAAATGAACTTGATTTTAATTTCAGCACCTCTATACAAATAAAATTATTTTTTAGGAAGAACGTTAGAATAAAATAGCAAAATGTCTTCTCTTTCGTTTTCTGTCTCTCTCGCCTCTCCTCTGAAGCGCAAATCAGTCCTCTCTTTCTTCTACAAAGCTGTTGGAAATGCCCATCAGTTTCTTTTAATTTCAAGATTTCTAACAAAACTATTAATGAACAATTGGAGCTTTCCAGTTAGGCTCCAACTTGAGACTCACTCCTTTTCTCTTCCAATTGGAGGGTAATGCTTCTCCGACGAGCAAAATGCCCACCAGCCCCTGACGAGCTTGTCCGACGAGCACAGTCATTAATGACAATTTAAGAACCAAACTGAAAAAATAAACAAAGAGGGAAGATGAGATATCTCGTGCAAAATGTCAAATGCCTCCCTTACTGATCTTGTGCTCTTCAAATTTTGTACTTGTCAGAAACTCTGAATTTTCAATTACTCTATCAACTAATACACTCTGATTCAGCACTTGTCTTTTTTGAACTTTTTGTGTTCCTGCCGTTATGATATTTGAAGCTTATGACCCATGAAATAGGCTTAAACTTTCAAAATTGTTTGTTTAACAACTACTGAAATTATGCTTGTTCAATTTTTGAAAGCCATTAAAAGTGTAAGCCACTAATTTATCTTATTGCCTTTTGTTACTCTTACGCAAGGTTTATCCAAGTACAAATTAAAACTGAAATATGGAGCTTTCTTTTGAGCAATCAAGAACTCTTGTAGGAGAAGATATTGTTTTGGCTCTCAGAAATGCATTTACGTAGATAGCTGCTCATACAACTTGAATGAACTAATTGAAGAGGTGATGAAGCATTATCTATCAAGGAGTGATCTGGTTTTATCCATACTTTTTGTCAACAAGAAACAATTTTGTGGTGACTTCTTCAAGAATCAAATGTGGGATGCAGCAAATACGTATTGTTCTAGTGAGCATGACAAATTACTAGAAGAAATCGCTAAACAATGGGCAGATGCAATTACATTTCTTAATGAAAACCATACGAAAATGAAATATGATGCATAATTGTCTTGTTGTTGTAATGTGATTCCCTTTTTGTTGTGATTATAGTTGGTAGTACTTGCATTTTGTATGTTTGGCATTAAAAATAGCATACGGCTATATGTTTTTGGAATATAATGGTAAACAGTTTTAAGTTATTTTTTTTTTTGTTCTTCTTTGAAACAACTTATATGCGTAGTGGAAATGTTATATAAAATTGTCACAGTTGAATGCAAATTTCCTTTTGTATTTCTGAAGTTGCTCAGATTGATCAATCAATACAAATTACAAAAATTTTGTCAAAAATGCTAAATATTTGGTGGCTTTGTAATAACAAAAAAGTATAAGGGTTATTTTGTAATTATTGCATCTTACCCCTGTCAGTACCTTTTCTTTAGTTCTGAGGTTCCTCTCTGAACTTTTCCTTTAAAATATTCAGAACCTTTTTTCCTCTTTCATCTTTACTTTTGTTATAATCTCATACATATAACTAAGTGTGCAAAAAAACAAGTACCTCAATACATGAAACAAACACCTTAATAAACAACTATCAGGCAACTAAATCGAAGGTTCAGTCTCCACTGTGAAACCAGTTATAGATTTGAGCTCCAGTTGAATCATGCGCAACAGTTTTGGTCTCTGCTGTGAATGTTCGTCTATTCCTCTCGCACCATAAGTGCCACATACATTGGAACCATATTTTTGACACTCAAGTTCCTTTGCCTTTAATACAACATTTCAGTGAGCTCAATTAGACATTAATTAAGGGTGTTAAAACTAACTGTGTAATAGAACTGGATGTCATGGTATCTTAACAAGACTTCAACTAAACATTAAGATTGTAAGAAGTTGATGACAGTGTACAGCTTGTGCCTCACAAAAACTAAAAGAATGTCTGATTTGTTCTTAGCTCTTATTGTTATGCAGTAATAAGCATAGTGGTATATCAGTATAAATTATATGTTACCAACAACTCTGAGGACATGAGTTGGGTCAGGATCTCAATTGAAAGAAAAAGAAATAACCAGTACCGGTACCAAGGACAGTTACTGGTTCACGTAGTCAGGTTGTATTAGTCATCCAATTTCCGTCAGTACCAAGATTGAAAGAAAAAGAATAGGTCAAATTGAAAGATCAGCAAAAAGATGCAAACATCCTTTCCGTTTCAGAGACTTCGACTCCCATGTCATACAATTGAGAGAAAATGAAATAACCACCTCATGTCCCTTGCGTACTCGAGGAGATGGGACTGAGAAAGAAAGGAGAGAAATGAGAGGGTATAATAGTCATATTTTATTAATTAATATTTTTAGTAAATTTAAGTGTTAAATTTTATTATTTTATTGTTTTTGGGTAAATATGTGAGTTTCTATAATTTGAAAGTGTAAATATAATATTATGAACTTATAAGGTAGAAATATGTAATATTAAATATTATGAGGGATACATGAAATTCCCCTTTTTTATTGTTCTCTGAAAACGTTCATATGCATTGTCGTCTCTACATACCCTCCATTTCCCATCCTCATGCAACCTCACGGTGCACGAAGCCTTGCAACTGCATCTCTTTATCAATGTTTACTTCTCATGTGTTTTTACAATTGTATGACCAACAGACTCCAATGGCTGTTCCATTTGCCTCTTTTTCCTTTAACAAACCATTTAACTGCACATAGGGGCGGATCCAGGATTTATGTCAGGTAGGGCACTAATTGGATTCAAATAATTAATCAGATTCAAACCCATGTACTTATTGGGTACAAAATCTGTTAAGAGATGGCAAGTAAATTAATCCAAATAGATTTTTCTTTAGATTCCTAATTCACAACATCAACCCTCATTCAAGCATGGCTAGGGAATCAGTTCAAATAATCATATCACATGAAAGAGATTTTCAACCCGCACAAAAGGATTGTCTTTCATATAAAAAAAATATGTGGTGAAAGCTAAAATACCAAAAAAAAAAAAGGATATATGCATCCATCCACTGCTTGGAATTGGATATTTTCTCTTGAACAAAATTTAATATTTTTTGCCCTAAATGAAAGAAATAACATGTATGTAAATAACAATAAAGACGTTTTAGCCCATTTTTGATATAAATTGACAATATATTTTGCTACTTTTCCACTATTACTAGAGGGAAATAAGCTGGTCATTTATAGTTATCAATTAACCGTTTATAATTTGTGAGAAATGAATGCTAAAAGTTAACATATCAGTTAACTTTTGTGTACTTGGTTGAATTCATGGATCAGTTAAGGCTAGGGCTGTTAATGAGCCGAGTTTAAGCGAGTTACCTCCAACTCGAACTCAACTCATTAAATAATGAGCGAGTCAACTCGAGTTGGGATGGTAATAACGAGTTGTAGAGCCAACTCGAACTCAGCTCGTTATCAACTCGAGTTGGCTCACAACTCGTTTAACCAGTTAATTATACTACTAGTAAAAGAATTTATCGGTATCCAGCAATTTTTCATACAACAATAGTACATAAGCACCAACAATTTTTCATACAGCAACTTAGTACATGAGCATCAGCAACTTTTAATACAGCAGCTTAACAAAAACAATTTCTGGAATTTATTGTGACCAATGCTATGTAACTCGAGTTATAAATGAACGAGTTGGGGTAAGCTCAAACTCAGCTCATTTATTAAACGAGTCAGCCAACTCGAGTTGAAACTGAGTCGAGTTATAAATGAGCAAGTTAAAGCGAGTTGTAAATGAGCAAGTTATGAGCGAGTTACGAGTTTGAGCAATTTTGCCCAGCCCTAGTTAAGACTGGTAAGCGCAGGCAACACATTTATATTTTTTGTGTCTTTTAATCAACCAATGGGTTAGATTAATTGGGCCATGACCATCTCTTGTACAATTTACAAAATTTGAGTACAAGATTATTGGGCTATCCAAACATTATTGGGCTCTAGGGTATGACAATATTAATTTCTACGATAAGGCAAAGGCACAAAATTCAGTCTTTGTAAATTAGATTTGGACTACAGTATATCTGCCCCTGACTAGCTGCATATACTACCCCTTGCACATTCTTGTAGAATGTATCCGTACGAATACTAAATCCAGTTATGTAGCCATATGTGTTTGTAAAAAATCATAGGCCATCTTTTTATTGGAGAATTCCAGCAACTGATTTATTTTTTATAATTTGTTCATTATCTATAAGTTTCATTACAATAGTATTCTCTCAAATCACTTTCTTCCACCAAATTTACGTAATAAATTTCACAAAATACACTTAATCAATTACTCAGAATTATTAAAGATGAACGACACAAGCTTGAGGAACAATTGTCAATGCAACAAAATACAAGCAACTCAAAGTCATGATCCTGTTTATTTGAGATTTTTGTACTAATTATTTTATTCTTGTTTAGTATTTTACTTGGAGAATTTTTCTTTGAATTCCGCATTATAACTCCTTCCATACTAATAAAAAAGGACTTTCATGTCCTACGTCACCTAGTTAAAAGTGTATGAATAATAAATAATATTATTATTATTAATTTTTTTAATTATTATTATTATTATTATTATTATTAAATTTTTTTAATTATTATTAGTATTTTTTTTATTTTTTTTTAAAAGCCCGTATGCGTAGGCTGATTTCATTCATATCAGAATAAAAGGATTGAAAATTCTGATTACATTCCTTTACTCATCACTGATACTGATTCCTATTACATATCCTTCTATAGTATCTATATTCTAAACATAGGAAATTTGTAGCCTTGCGCATCCCAGACCTCTTCTCTGCCCTTCTTTGCCAGTTGGTCCGCCAATTCGTTTTGGCCCCCGTTTATATGTTTGCAGTTCAGGTTTCTGTTAATTTTGATTAGATTTCATTCCTCAAATTCTCAAAACATTATTTTATAAGCCCTCCAATCCGCGTCTACAGGAGGTTGAATAGCAGTGACCATTTGAGCTAGACTATTGCAGTCTGTGTAAAAGGTACAGTGTCACATCTTCATGCCAGTAACCTCCAAGACTGCTTCTTTGAGTGCTGTAACCTCTGCTTGAATTGCACAGCATACCCGTACCGACATTGATCTAAATTTCAGCAGCCGTTCATCTTTAAAGACTATGTACCCTGCCCCTCCCTGCCACTGATTTTTCCATGATCCATCGACATAGCACTTGTATTCTTTTTGCTCAACTTCCCCTAGTTCTTCCCATACCAGTGAATTTTGTCCCAGTACCTGCACCTTAAGAGTACCAGCAATCATGGATTCCATGCTTATCTGTGCCATGAATTTCTGAAATTTCTCAAACGTTGGTGTATCCCCACCCATTCCTGCACCTCCAAATCGACCACAGCGTGTTTGCCACCAAGGTCCACTGCTCCTCCCCTAACAGGTCTCCTAATAGTTGTAGAGTTTTATGTAGATCCTGTGGCAATTGGTCCAAGCACATCGGTACCGTACCAGCAAACCAGCAACTTCTGGTAAAAAGGACAAGTAAAAGCTAAATGTGACACATCAAGTCCACACATAGCACAATGTATTATCTTTCCCAAAGGTACCGCCCTGGCAGCAGCTTCCAAATCAACAGTCGGACCCTTGGTACCAAATTACCCTTCTTCCAAGTGTATGAATTATTACAAAGACAAAAAAAGATCACATAATTGGTTTGGTACCACGCTTCCAGGACGACCATTTAAGAAAGTGGATATCATTTATTATGACAACGATAACTCAGTGCCCTTACCCTTATTAACTTCAAAGCAGTACAACATTATTTAAATTAACCCTTATTCCTATTATTTCAGAATAGCATATCTTAATCATATTTAAGATAATATTTTTTTTGAAATTCGAATAGAGAGTTGAAATCAGGTTCTAGTTTGTGGATTTGTCCTGCCAGATGACTTCGATATAATTCGCTCGAGTCTCATACGAAACTCGGAGTTTGAAAATATTAGAGTATAAAATAATTATTTATTTCAACAAATTTGATAATCTCTGATTTTCTGATTGAAATAGGAATTCCACGAATGGCAATACTTTACAGTTTATGTAAAAATGTATAACATACTCTCCCAAGCCAAAAATATTTTCCAAAAATTTAGCTTTTGTGTGCACATAGTCACATACCTCGAAGGTACGGTCAAAACCATAGTCAAATATATCCATTACTAACCGTACCAAAATAAAAATAAAAGACAAAAAAATTGGAAACCACTCTAATTACAATCGGATATGTAAATATATATTTCCTTCGTTGACGAGTGACAATTAACAACAACAACAACAATATTGATCCCAAGTAATATCAGCTGCAAAAGCCAAACCAAAAGCAAAGATATAGTACAAGCACATCAATAAAAATAAAATGTGCATACTGATATACCATAAAAAGATCACAAATTGCTATAATTAAACAGAAGGAGATTTTAAGAATCAAAACTACAAACTCCTTGAGAATGCCTCTGAAGAAAACCAATTGCTCTGGGTCCTCTATCAAAGCTTTAAGCCATCTTGCTATAGGCGGTAGGCTCACTTCCAAAACACCCTCCAAATTGCACCACTTGACGCATAGTTGGCCGGTTGTTCTCTTCATCTTGAATGCACCAACAAGCAACTCTACACCTCTCTCAACCTCTTCTAAATTAGCATCACCATTCAAACTGGGATCAAGTATTGCGAGCATGTTTCCTTGTTAATTCTATTGCCTCCAGCAGAGGGAATCAACATTTTCTCCTTCTAGTTGCTCTGAGTTTCTTCTTCTGATATGAGTTCCAAAAGAACCATACTATAGCTGTAAACATCTGTTTTTGAAGTAATTGGCACCCCAGATATCCACTCAGGAGCGAGATATCCAATTGTTCCTCTTAGAGTGGTCAAAACCCTACTAAATTCTCTCCTGAAAAATTTTGCCATGCCAAAATCGGCTACCTTTGGAACAAAGAGTTCATCCAGCAAGATATTCTCAGTCTTAACATCACAATGTATTATGCAATCTCTACAACTATCATGCAAGTATGACAATCCTCGTGCTGCTCCGAGCGCAATTCGGAATCTTCTATTCCAATTCAAAAGAGTAGAATTTTTTCGGAATAGTTGCATATTTAGTGATCCACTCTCCATGTAATCATAAACTAGTAGCCTTTTGTCTCCCTCACAACAAAACCCCCTCAACTGAACTAGATTTACATGTTGAACAATGCCAATTGTGTTCACTTCATTTTGGAATTGTTTTTCCCCTAATTGGAGAACCCCATCCAGCCTTTTCACCCCAACAGAAAAAGAATTTGGTAATGTACCCTTAAACACTGAACCAAAACTACCCTTACCAAGCCTTTCTGAAAAATTATTTGTCATTCTTCGCAAATCACCATATCTAAATGCAACCAAGCCACTTTCTGATCCACTTGTGGCTAGAACAAACCTTCTCCTTAGGTAGCTTCTGGCCAATAAAAGAATAACAACCGTGAAAGCTAGAAAGCCTATGAGAGATCCAAAGATAACGCAAATAATCTCCTTTTTCATATGGGTTAGTTAAATGTAAGTTTTTATAACTTTACTGTTTTTTACCATATTCAAATGTAGAGAAACATTAAGTCTAAATAAACTCTGAATTGATGAAATAAAGTCTACAAAATAGACACTAAAGAAACTCAAAAAATTTACAACTCTAATTTTACAACCCTAATTCATCCGACTAAAATAATACTACTTTTTAGAACTCCATCCAGATTGTAAACCCTAATAATACTACTTCTTAGAACGAGCCTTGAAAGTACATGGAATAAACTCCTTGTCCGATATTATCTGATCTTGATCAGTCACAATAGACAAAATGGTAGTTTTACCCAGTATAAGTACACATAACAAACTCATCGTCCGATGTTGGAGGCTTTGGATAAACTTTTTTTTTTCAAACCAGAGCCATAGAGGTTTTCCACAAAGTAATCGTCTGAAATTTCATACCGAATAGGCCGTCTAAGAAATTATTCCATCATACATACTTGACAGTTCTTTTTATCACGACATACTTGACAGTTATTCTTTTTTTTTTCTTATTTTTACCTTGATCACTAATTGATCCTCCTCTCGTTAGGTCACGATAGGACGACCTACCTCGGTTGCTATTGTTTATCATTTGGCACATGGAAAATCGCCTTCTCTTTCTCTCTTTTCCTTCTTCTCTTTCTCTTCTATGAGTTGAGTGAGTTGTAAGAGGAAGGAGAGAGAAAGATGAGTATTTATAGGGTCTGAAACAACAAAAATAAAAAATTTGAGAACCGGCCATTTAATTGCCGGTTGAGAAAACAAGTGAAAATGACCGGTTTTGGCATTTTTAATTATATCCAGCTAAGCTGGGTATATTAATTAATTTGTAATTAACTTTGGATATTAATAAAAATGTCGGATTATTTAATGACAGGGGAAGTTAAATCGCTGTGCTAGCGCAGGCAAGGTGTTCGACAAATTGTGTGAGTAAAATTGTACGTTCAAAATTGGCTCGAACAATTGATCAGCTGGGGTGAAATAACCCAGGAGAATAAGGTGCACAATTCTCTGTCTCTATCATTGCACGTCGCTGCATGTGCCCAGCATTATGGAAATCAACCAAAACCAACTATGGGGCATGCATACCCACTTACTTATCCCAGCATTTTCACCAATAAAAGGCAAAGACATTAATTAGGCTGAAACACATGTGAAGGTTGGTGGGTGTGAACAGAAACATGGGCCAGACTTAAAAGTTTTTACCATTGATGACCAGTAAATGAAACTGTCCTGTGTCCTGGCGTGCTCCTTGCTACTCCAATGGTTAGATAACGGCTTTGACAAGGTTCTTTAATTTACTGATCTAATTTGTCGATGAGTTTCAGTACAGCTGGAAATAGATGAGTTAAAGTGTAGTTGCTCATCTAAACAGTGGTTTGTTTTTTTTTTATCTTTGAGTAAAGGTTGGAGGTCAAGTCATCTAACTATTTAATATCCAACAAGAATTTTTCCATCCGAGTTTCGAACCTGCGACATCTCACACGGAGAGCATTGCCTTTTAAACAGCAGTTTGTGAAGAAACAGCAGGTACCTACTATGTATATTCGTTTAACTAATTGTCAATGAAGTAATAAATTATTGAATGATGCCAACATCCGTTGATTTATAAGGATTTCTGAAATTTGCTCAATATGAACCTCAAAATATTTTGAAGCCACTCTCATCTACTCTGCTCTAGAATTCATTCCGTGGTCTATGTACTTTTAAATTAATGCATTTTTACCAGAATAATCCTTACTGAACTTGCTAACAAACTGATGGACTTTTGGCTTTCTGACCTCCGTTTTATTCAATTGGTGTTGTGATCTGTCTTTGACCGAATTCGGAGATTAGTTAATATAATATATAAAACCCTCAGCAACTAAGCTTGTGAGAATGTCAAATCTGAATTAAGCTTGTGTCCAAATCTGTCGACATCCACACTTATAAACTACACCTAAAATGTAATCACAATCTTAGATAAGGTCAAAAAGTAAAACTACATAATTATAGTATACATTCAATGAAAATTATGTTCATCTTTCAGTATTTAAAATGGTCCATCAGAAAATTAATAATTTGTTGAAATAAACTACCAAAATAATCACATTATAATCACCAGGTATCTTAGGGAGGGAGGGAAAGTCAAAGGCTCAAAGCAACCAAAATTTCTCAGCAAAGAGCTTACAGCGCGCCAGGAAAGACCCCTATGTTAAGTCAATGACAAAGACAAGCAAGCCTAAATTATTCAGAAAAAATTTCTCAGCAGACATTTATGCCACTCTTTGAATAAAACCAATGAAACTCAATTTTATTTTAACTTTAGTAAATATGGTTAATCCTAAACCTACATTGATTCTCCTATTTGTTTTCCTTCTCTGTCTCAATGAATCTTTGATCTCTCTCGCAACCGATCAGATTTCCTACAGCAACCCTCTTACTGGAAACAAGACCATTATCTCTCTAGATGGAAATTTCGAGCTGGGTTTCTTTCTACTAGGTAACAAATCCACCTCTCCAAATTATTATCTTGGTATCTGGTACAAGAAGCTACCCGAGCTTACTCCTGTTTGGATTGCAAACAGGAATGCACCTATCTCGGACCCAACTACCTCTGAGTTAACAGTTTCAGAAAATGGAAATCTAATTCTCTTAGATCAAAATAAAACTGAGATTTGGTCTACAAATCTTATGTCTGTAAACTCAAATTCAACAATTGGTGAGTTACTAGGTACTGGGAACCTTGTCTTAAGAGAAAGTTTCGGTTCGACCACTAGCTTCTTATGGCAGAGCATAGAGCATCCCACAGATACTTTATTGCCAGGTGCCAAATTTGGTAAAATGAAAGCAACAGGAAGCCAGAGGTTGATTTCATGGAAGAATTCTTTTGACCCGGCAGAAGGGATCTTCTCAGTTGAATTCGACCCAAATGGGTCGAGCCAATTATTTATTTTCTGGAACAGGTCAAAACCATTTTGGAAAAGCGGAGAATGGAATGGAAAGTATTTTAATAATATACCAGAAATGAATGCTAATTTTGATTCCGGAAGGCGTCTTTACAAGTACGTCTCGAATGAGAACGAGACCTATTTCACATACTGGAGGCAGAAGGATTCTGTAATTTCGAGGTTTATACTAGATAAATCTGGCCAAATTAAACCGATGACATGGATCGAGGAATCGCAAAAGTGGTATGTTTTATGGACACAACCACAAGCACCATGTGATGTGTATGCACTTTGCGGTCCTTTTGGTATTTGCAATGAACAAAGTTCATCATATTGTAATTGTGTCAAAGGTTTTAAGGAGGTGAACCACAGAGATTGGGAGCTTGGTGATCCAAATGGAGGTTGCCAGAGAAATTCTCCCCTCCAATGCATTACTAACAACAGTTCCTTGCCAAATGTTCAAACAGATAAATTTTATGAAATGCCAAGTGTCGGGCTACCTGATAATCCGCATTCATTGTACACCAATAATGCAGAAGATTGTGAAAGGGTATGCCTCGAAAATTGCTCTTGCAATGCATATGCCTATAGTACCAGTTGCTCGGTTTGGTATGGAGATTTGCTTAATTTGCGTCAAGAATCTAATGTATCTAATGGCGAAACTCTATTCATCCGACTTTCTGCTTCTGAATTTAATCAAAAAATGAACAAGAAGAAAGTAACCAGTTGGGCATTCATTGGATCTGCCATAGGATCTGTAGCTTTTGTTATGTTTATTTACTTACTGGTCCGGAGATACCAATGGAGAAAATTCGCATTTTCCATGAATGCTTTAGAAAATGGTTTGGTTGCTTTTCGGTATGGTGACTTGCGAAGAATTACAAACAAATTTTCTGAATCGCTTGGCAAAGGTAGTTTTGGTTCGGTTTTTAAGGGAACATTGCCGAATTCGAGTACAGTAGCCGTGAAAAGGTTGGAAAGTGCAGTTAAGTAGGGGAGAAACAATTCCGAGTTGAAGTGAGTACAATAGGCATTATTCAACATGTAAACCTAGTTCGTTTAAGGGGGTATTGCTCTGAGAGGGATAAGAGACTACTAGTATATGATTACATGCGAAACGGATCACTAGATCAGCAACTATTCAGAAGGAATTCCATTCTGAATTTCAAAACAAGGTACCAAATTGCTCTCGGAGTAGCACGTGGATTGGCGTATCTCCATGAGAGTTGTTTAGAATGCATCATACATTGTGATGTTAAGCCAGAAAATATCTTATTGGATGAATTGTTTGTCCCGAAAATAGCTGATTTTGGCTTGGCAAAACTTGTTGGTAGGGATTTCAGCAGAGTTCTGACAACTACGAGAGGAACCATTGGTTATATCGCGCCAGAGTGGATCTCTGGCACAGCAATAAGTTCAAAAACAGATGTTTACAGTTATGGAAAGGTTCTTCTGGAAATAATTTCTGGCAGGAGAAATTCGCAACAATTGGATGGAGAAAGTGTCTATTTCCCTCTTCTGGTTGCTATAGAATTAAACGAAGGAAATTCACTCGCATTATTGGATCCCCGTTTGAATGGAGATGCTAATTTAGGAGAGGTTGAGAGAATGTGTAAAGTTGCTTGTTGGTGCATTCAAGATGAAGAACAAAACCGGCCGACTATGGGTCAAGTTGTGCAGATTTTGGAAGGTCTGTTGGAAGTGAGTGTGCCTCCTGTACCAATGTCACTTAAATCATTGGTGGATTATTCAGGAAGCTTGGATTACACGAGGGAGCATTCGCTGGCACAAAGTTGTCCAGCTGTTAGTGTTGCTTCTATCTTCCCTTAATTTTAGGAGTATTATATTGGGTTCGTTGGAATATTCATGAATAAATAAATTTTTTTTTTATTCTCATAGAAGGTACATGATACATAAATTTGTTCTTTTAGTTTTACTATGGGACCTGCTAATTTTTTTGCTCCTCATTTGTAATTAACTATGTATAATGTTGTAAATTACATAATTAGTTCTTCATGTTTGGGTCTGCTAATTTCAAGAATCTACAAACACGAATATTTGAATGAATTCAGATGCAAGGAGATAAGTAAAACCATTGATCTATTTATTTAATACTCTTCTGTTTTACATAATTAGTTTTTCTTTGTATCAGATATTTTTCTTTAGATTTGATTGAAAAAAAACAAAAATACTGTGAGATTTCAGTTTTACAGTAACAGTTCTTGGTGATGACTCACCACGACCTATAGGCTATAGTGCTGCCTGTCAACTTCTTCAGATCGAAAGATCCTAAGTTCATGATATATACTGCTCAGATTTTCATGTTATACTGATAATACAATCTTTTTTTTTTCCTCTGCTACTGTTTTTTTATTCGGTTTTCAGTTCATTTGTTTTATTGCTGAGCAATTCCAATTAAGTGTAGAGGAGAATGGGCTGGAGTTCTATGCTTGGAGATGACTGATTTTTCCTGAATTTGAATTGGAAATTCCTTTGTTTAATGAAGAGACTGAATTGATTATATTTCTTTCTATTATTTCTCTCAAAATGACTTTCTTAGAATGTGCTGAGAAGTTGCAAAGAATATTGCCCTTCATCTCAGACTCAGAATTTGACCCTCTGTTATTGTTACATTTTAAACTCTTGCTTTACAAAATGGTAAATTCTAGGTATAGATGTGGTAGTATTTATTAATCTGATATTGAGTTATATAACAGTCCATTTATTCCATTATAAATATTTTTTTCAGATATATCATCTTCACTCATAAGTAAAAAGAAGAGTGTACATTTCCTTTTTAAGATAAAAAGATGTCTGTTTTGAAGGGGAATACAAATATCTTTAGTTTGAATTTTGAACGGTTGTCTCTGATTCTTCAATTTACCTGGCTAAGATGCTTATCTTTTGAAAATATTGCTTTTGTTATATAGAAATAAGAAAAAAGCATAATTTCTTATATAAAATATCAATTTAATGCTATTATTATGGATGAGTCCACCTCTCCTGTGTCACGTTTAACAGGGAATATATCATCATTGCTCCGAGCATCTACATTCCTAAAACTCTTAGAGTTTCTAAATAACTGTTAACTGCTTTTAAGAAATTATAGACTCTGGAGTTTCTAAATGTTCACATCTCTGAAACTAATTTTAGAGTTTTTAATAAGACACATCATCAGTAAATTAAAATTGATAAGCCACATCAGCAGTAAATTAAACTAATTTTAGAGAATACAGGCCAATCGTTTTGCCATGTCAGAGTTTATAAATAATTTCTTAATAAGAAATTATTGAGCAAAATTGCTAAATAAGAAATCCATCTATATCTCTGAAATTGATACGTCAGATTAGAAACTCTAATAGTTTCGGAGATACAGATGCTCTCATGTAACTAACAGATGGGATCCCCATAGATACAAAGAGCCCTCCTGAAATAATTTGAGGTAAAATTATCTGGAGACGAACAAGTGGCAATGGAAGATATTACAGAGAACAAAGGTTACCTCGGAGCTTCTCGCTTAAAATAGTTCATCCGTTTTTAAGAGGAAAAAATAAAAATTACTTTCGGACGTAACAAAAACAACAATTATTGTTTTTGTTCCTAATATTATTAGAAGAGAGCATTTATCTGATTATATAAAATTCTAAAATATTTGCTGTACTATTTGTAATTTCTTGATGCTCATATTTTTAGAATAATAATTGAAAATATTAAATAGGGTTGGGATAAATTCACAATGGATTATCTCGGCGACATGACAATTTCTATTAATTCAAGTTAACAAAATTTAAAAGAAGAAAAAAATAATGTTAGATTTATAGATTATGTTGGGTTTCAACTTTCATGCAATTTGAGAGCCATTTAATATTCATATCGTTAAATATGAACTGTTTGTAAATTTCAACTCATTTGATGGTCAATAACTTTCAACAAATTTTAAATAATTGGTGATCCTCAATTAGAAACTCAAAGAATCAATATGATTTGTGATGCATTACGTACTATTACCCCAATATATATATATATATATAGAGAGAGAGAGAGAGAGAGTGGCTAAGGTCAAAGTGGTATGACTAAGGCCTTTGTGCTATCAATTAGTTTTTACAATTTTAAAGTTCAAATAGTCGATTCAAACCGTTAGATGTTCAATCTATATTAAAATATGCTTGGAGACCAAATTTTACATTTTTTGGAATTTTTTTTACTATTTTTTAAGCCACTTTGAAAATGGCAGATCCGGATGAACAGTAAAAACAGTGCAACCAAATTCTGGAACATGTGATCAGCAATTTTCAAAGTGGCTTAAAAAATAGTAAAAAAATTCCAAAAAATGTAAAATTTGGTCTCCAAGCAGATTTTAATATAGAGATCATATCTAACGGTTTAGATCGACTGTTTGGACTTTGAAAATTCAAAAACAACTTGGTAGCACCAAAGGCCTTGGTCATACCACTTTGATCTTAGCCACTCTCTCTCTCTCTCTATCTCTCTCTATATATATATATATATTACCTGTGCGTGGTCGTTCAGGGAGCCCCACTTATTATGTTATTTAACGACTTTTTTTCTCATTAAATTGTTGTAACTGATTTCCTTGTTTTCAACGGTTGTCCCTGCATGCCCTATTAATTCCTTGGCATTCCTCCCAGCTTGGAATTATTCATCCTTTGTTCCTTTGTTCCATTGTGCCGGCCATCAAGTATTATTCTAGCTCTCTTTTCTCTTCAAATTCTTTATAATTTTGTAGCTCAATTCATACATCTATCTCTTTAACTATTGTTTCTCAATCACCTCTTTTTCTTCTTAATTAATTAGTAGAAGATTGATTAAATGTACACATGCCTATCTAATATATACTTAAGCAATGGATTAAAAAAAAAATATGTAAAATGTTGACACGTTATCCTGATATGATATGTAATAGTTTAATTAATATTGGAGTCCTTTGCAGAAGTCGAGGTTCGTTTTTTGTTGCCTCGAGAAACCGACATTACAACACTGAGAAACCCAAATGGAAAAGGCCAGAGAAGGGATGCATTAAGCTGAATTTCGACGGCAGCAAAATCAAGGAAAGCAAGCATTGGAGGTGTCTATAGGAACCATGAAGGAGTGTTCTTGCTCGATTATTCTGAGCGAATTGAGAAGGCGACATTAAGTTCCGTTGCGGAATTGGTCGCAGCAAAACGTGGATTGGAATTAGCATTGCAAAATGGATGGTTCAACGTCTGGATCGAGGGAGATGCGAAATTTGTGGTGGATCTTATGGGGAAATTACCTGCTCGAATGGGATCCAAAGGGCATGTTAAGCACATCAATGAGATAAGGATGTTGCTTTCTTTGCTCAATTATTTTGATGCATCTCACATATATCGAAGAGGGAATAAGGTTGCTGACAAGCTCGCAAATTTAGGTTACTGTATGAAGATGCCGAAAATATGGGATGAACCTCCTGCTGAAATAATTAAGTACCTTCATGAAGACGCAAATGGCAAGTAGGTTATTGAAGGATATAATCAAAGGTTAGTTATTAGCTGTCAAATATTGCATTTCACCAACAAGCAAACTCAATGCCAGGTTGAAAGGCATGCATGTACTTACGGTTGTTATCCTTGTTTCTTGTTTTCTTTTTTTAATCTTTGATCAGATGTACAGAAATCATTATAAAGCATGCATGTGCAGATATATTTTTGCTAATTCCTTTTCTTGTACATAGTTTTACTTTTACAATTACAATTTGATATGGGATTCTTTTTTTTGAAAAACCGATAGTAGCTATCAGTTAAAAACCAACAGTTTACATCATATTACATCATTAAAATCGAGTATATAAAAAAACTTAGAAGACTTAAATCTTAAACTTGCACATCAAGAGTATTTCAGCCAGAGCGCTACTTCTTTCTTCGCATGATGTGCTATCCATTCAGGGTTTGTATCACAGTTATCAAAAATCTTACGGTTGCGTGCTTTCCAGAGGAACCACAGGATGGCCAAGAAGTAGGAGCCCCATTCCTTGCGTGACATCCTTGTTCTACATACCTGCCAAGACCTTTGCACCGTAGAATTCAATGTAGTACAGATTCTAATAACTGGGAAACCCATCAGCTCATTCATTTTTGTCCAACACCGGCGAGCTTGAGCACATCGAAAGAACAAGTGAAAGGCAGTCTCAGTTGAACAGTTTTGGCACACCTCACACTGCGCATTGCACTGTAGCCCGCGGCGTAGCATCACATCATGTGTTAATAGGTGGCCTTGCAACAGGAGGAGTCCAAATACCCGCACAGTAGGAGGGACCCGAAGCCGCCAAATGAAGCCATACTCCCACTTCACTGCCCCGGCAGTTATAACTTTCTTATAATATGAGCTAGCCGAGTACTGACCATTCTTAGACCATAACCAAACAATTTCATCCCGTAACTGTCCCTGCCCGAACTCACCTGTGTAGAGTCCATGGTCTTTGGCCATTTGTAGTGAGAATTTCCTGGTGGAGGGATTTGGTAGACATCGAGAGGCCATAGTCGGGTAGGTCCAAGTGTCAAACCAGTAAGAGACCATAGACCCGTGAGAAATTTTCCATTTAACAGACCAATCAAAGAATGGTCTAATCTTATGCAGCTGTAGCCAAAAGAACGATCCCTGCCTTTTCCAAACATGGTGTGTGTGTCCCGGTGTAAGATTATATAGCTGTGCAATGGTTCGGGTCCACAGAGAGTTCGTGGCCGTGTACAACCGCCACCACCACCTTAGAAGTAACGATCTATTACGAATGAGGAGGTTAGCAGCACCCATACCGCCATACTCCTTTGGAGTGCATACCATGTTCCAGCGCATTAAAGGCATTCCCCTTCGGTTCTCTGTCCTTCCCCATAAGAAGTCTCTTCTTATTTTGTCTATACGTTTGATCACCCAAATTGGTAGCAAAAATGAGGACATGAAATAGATAGGGATTGAACTCATGACCAAGTTCATTAGCTGCAGCCGGCCACCACGAGAAATCAGCCGGGTCTTCCATCCTGCCATTTTAGACTCCAATTTTTCTATGAGGGGCATAAACAACAACTTCGATGGTCGGTTAAGGGTTAATGGCAAGCCCAAGTAAGTAACTGGGAATTCGGTCAAGGAGCATCCTAGCACAGCCGTGATAACCGGCACATGATCTCGGCAAATATTCAGAGGTATCCATGAACTCTTTGAAAAGTTAATCTCAAGGCCGGAAACCGATGTAAACAATCTGAGGAGAATCTTTAAGGAGATAATGGTAGTCGGCTCTGCATTTGCAATAAGAACCGTATCATCTGCATATTGGTGGATGACTATCGCCCTCTTCAACTTGCTGGTTAAATGGGATGTAAGTGAATCATTAAGAATATCAATCATTCGAGTTAGCACGTCAACAGCCACATCAAACAACATCGGGGATAAAGGATCCCCTTGACGTAAGCCCCTCTTGTGGTTAAAAAAATCTGATTCAGCTCCATTCATCACAATGCGAGATGTAGCTGTACTAAACAGCAGGTTAATCCATCGGTTCCATCTCACGGGAAAACCCCGCGCTTCCATAATTCGATTTAGATATTCCCAATTAACCCGTGTCAAATGCCTTAGCGAAGTCTAGTTTAATGAAACATGCCGGTTTGTTGCTGTGTGAAATATGGTGTAGCATTTCCCTCGTTGAGTTGAAGTTTTCAGAAATTTGCCTACCACTAATAAAAGCTGTTTGGTTCGAAGATATCAGATTAGGTAATACAACTCTAAGTCTGTTTGCCAGCAGCTTGGAAATGAGTTTAGGGACCGAATTCATGATGCTAATAGGCCTAAAATCATTAACCCGAACCGGGTTTTCCAGCTTAGGGGATCATAACTATGTTTGCTTGATTCATACATGTTAGATCCAATGAGTAATTGTAGAAACTTCGAATCATCGAACATACCTCTTCTTTTATAATCAACCAATGCACTTGCAGAAACTCATTCGGGATCCCATCAGGACCCGACGCTTTGTTCTTCGCGAGTTGACGTACTGCCATTTCTATTTCCATCACAGAGAAGGGATCCTGCAGAGAGCTCAAATTTGGGTTAGAAGGGTATAAAGTTGCTGGCTGAAAGGACCGAACTACTGTAGCCGTGCCCAAAATGGCTTTCATTGAATCCTTGAATACATTGCGAATCTGGTTGTCGGTCCGAAAGTTCTGGTCTTGATGTTGTAGGAATGATATTCTATTCCGGCGCTGTCTAGCCGATGCCAACGCATGAAAATAACGACTGTTTTTGTCTCCTTCCCGGAGCCATTTGCAATGAGATCTGTGCCTCCATCTTGATTCTACTATGCACGCTAGGTTGTAAGCCCGCTCCCTGACCTTTATGCGAAACTGCTTTTCATAAGGTAGCAGTACCCGTTGCTCTTCTATTTGATCAAAGAACAGTATAGTCTGTTTGCAAAAAAACAGCTGTTGCTCAAGTTCGCCAAAATTAGAACAATGCCAACTGCGAAGCTTTTCATGAACGAGTTTGCAATATGCCGTGAACCGCTGTAGCCCTTGTATCCTATGAGTAGCAGTAATATCCTCCCAAGTTGACCGAATAATCCCTGCAGCCTGTGGATTAGTTAGCCAAAATAATTCCATCTTATAAGATTGCTTAGGTGATTGTTGC
Organism: Carex parvula; assembly: GCA_025461045.1. Taxonomy (NCBI): domain Eukaryota; kingdom Viridiplantae; phylum Streptophyta; class Magnoliopsida; order Poales; family Cyperaceae; genus Carex; species Carex parvula. The sequence continues at coordinate 78,760 of JAJGRW010002646.1, read as the reverse complement.
TCAGCGAAAGACATGAGAAGAGGAGCATGATTCGATGCCAGAGTCTCTAAAGCCTTCAGCGAAATAATTGGAAACCGCAATGAAATATCCGGGGAGATGAGAATTCGGTCAAGTTTAGAGTGAGACGCCATTGGTCTGTTATTGCACCAGGTATATCTCCTGTTAGATAATGGGACATCCACCAGCTGCAGATCCCTTATAAGATCATTAAATAACGACATTAATCGAAAGCACCGTTGACTACTCGAGCGATCAATGAGCCATCGTACTAAATTGAAGTCACCTCCTAAAATCCAGGGATGTTGCACCAATGCCGACAGGCCCCGCAATTCCTCTATGAACGATGGTTTTAAAAGGTCTGTAGCAGGACCATACACATTAGTAACAAGGAAAAAAGCCTCAGATTTGGTTTGTTGCAATAAAGCTGAGCAAGAGTGGCGGGTAGTCCAAGAGTTAATCAAGCAATATGTATGTTTCCATCCAATTATGAGGCCTCCGGCCGAGCCTTGGGCATGCAGCACAACACATTGTTTCTGAAAGTAAGAAGGGAGGACACCAGAGTAATTTAAATTATTTTCATTTAACTTCGTTTCTTGTAACATACACACATCACATCTAGAAAGCCTAATTGCATTTCTAACCACATCACATTTATCCAATCTCCCCAAACCTCTACAATTCCACGACAGGATTTTGAACTTTGCTAGTTGATTAATCATTAAATGATTAAAAACACCTTGCATCATCAATTAGAAGAGACATGGACCGCCTAGCCTCTTCCTCATCTGAGGAGAGCTCATCACTGGAATCCGGTTCAAACCGAGTTAGATCAGGAACCTCTTCAGATGCCGTAGTTGCTACCATGTGCCGATGTTCATTGTCCATTTTAATAACTTCTTCAACATCCTTGTGAGTGAAACCACAGCCGGTAGCAAGCTTGGATATATGGTCATAGTGCACCTTGACTTCATAAAAACCATCTGGATTAAAGGAGATTTCCGCCTGTTGTTTGTCCTTCCTTTTAATTGGTGTCCTTCTTGCCTGACCCGGATCTTGGATTAATTTCTTCTTAGTGCTGGCTGATGAAATAATCCGCTTGGTAACTTGGGAGCTGTTAGAAGGAGTTGGCCTTGTCCATTTAAATTTTCTTTGTTGCAGGCCAATTGTTAAGGAGCCCGGCTTCTTCCCTTTAGGCCGATGCATAACTGCAGATTTGTGGCCCTGTCTATTAAGCTGGGCCGCAGTGCAGGCCGTAGCCTGATGATTAGCCTTGGCCCGTTCCCCTAAAAAGGAATGATCCCCATTAGGAGACAAAATCAACTTAGAATTTTGTGCTGATGCCGCGTCATAATTCCGTGCGGATTCTGCGCCAGCAGTCTGCAAATGCGTAGCAGATTCAGTGCCGCCAGACCGTACCCCTCCAGCTGTCACTGGACAATTAGAGGAGTCCCCACGCTGCATGATTCTGTATGGCCTTTGTGTGGTTGCTACTTGTGTAACATGGGTTGAATTCAGCTGAACCGGACCTGTTGTAGACGGTGCAACACGAATATCAGAGTTTGATGGCTGGGCGCGGATCCCGGTGTTAGAAGCATAGTAAAATGAAAACTGATCTAATTGGAAGCCAAATTAAGAGACCCGACAAACCAACCAAGATACAACTGTTCCTACTAAACACTTTCTGATAATTAATGTGCTCACTCAAACCTAATTATGATATGCTAGGAATCGGGACTGTCTGATATCAGGCCAGAACTGTCATCAAGATTGGCACTGGTAAGTTCAAAATTGTTATAAATCAAGTGTGCACGAATCTTAAAGCGAATCAGATAGCTCCGACCAATTATTGGACCGCCCCACTCGGAGATTTTACCATCCGAAATAGGCCATGACATGTATTATACGTAAGAGTCGCTTGAGCAAGCTGCAAAGACGGGCCTTTTATGGCTCAAGCCCAACCTTTCAGGCCTGATAAATTTACTATATAATATTGTACTGGGCCTATTGCAAACATTGTTAATATCCTCATTCAACAATGAAGAATAGTTCCCTGCTCAATTAATTCCTTGGTCCAATGCAGAAAACAACAATAATTCTGATAACTAATAAGCTTCAAGATTGTTAGTTCAAAAATTATTAATAACCATTACATGCTATGACATTCATTACTGTTAATGTTATTGTTATATATTGTTATCATTGGATTTGGTGTGGATACAATAGAGAAACTATTTTTAGGTGTTTAAATCAATATCAAAGATATATGGATGATAACTAATAATATTTTGAGGAAATTAAGGATAATATAACAATCATAATTATTATTAATATTTGTTTAGTTAAAGTTGATTCCGTTTTGATTAATCTAATATTTTGTCTAAAGAAGCAACTGTTTTTCTTTTTCCAAACGGCAGGCTCTCTGAATATTTTTATTCTATACTTTTTTTTAAGAAAAATATTTCTTCGATCGAATTCTCTACCGTCCCCTTCATGTTCCTAATTTTTGTGACCGCTTAAACAACCGAATATTTTTCGTTGAGAAAAAAAAAAATAAGCGGTGAGTGAAAAAAAAAAAGAAGCTAACAATGTTTGGAATTGTCTCAGTAAATATTAGCGGTGCAAAAAGTTAAAAGAGTGGTGTAAAAAAAAAAAAAATTTTATGGGAATATTTAAACTAATAAGCGGTGCATTAAAAAATGAATTAATATGAGCGGTACATGAAGTGTATGATTATGGGGTAAAAATGTTTTTTTATATATGAAAATGCTATAAAAGTTTGAGTAGTGCATTATAAGAAAAAATAATTAAAATAAGCGGTGAGGCGAGCGTTGAAAAAAAATTTTGCTTCGAATTTTATATATCTTGTTTTACTTAGCTACTGAATAGCAAAATACTAAGTAGTTAATTAAATTGTACCACAGTAAATATAAAACAGTTAATCTGTACATTAGCTTTGCAAGAAAATCTATACATGCTTTCCTATTAATTTATTGCCATTTTTTTTTTTTTGGCAAGCATAATTTATTGCCATTATTTTTTCTTTTTTTTGGCAAGCATAATTTATTGCCAGTTGCATCGTCGTAAAGAAACCTATATATCTCGCCGGGAGGTACGCCGCGCCATATTTTAATCTTATTCATATCATGCCCTAATTTGGCAAGCTTGTCAGCAACCTTATTTCCATTGCGGGATATGTGAGTGGCATCAAAATGATGAAGCAAAGAAGCCAACTTTCGTATCTCTTTTGCGTGCTTGACATGCTTCTTCGACTTCACCGGCCCGATTTGGCTTTACAAGAAGATCGACAACAAATTTCGCATCTCCCTCGATCCAGATTTTGAGCCAGCCATTTTCCACTGCCAACTCCAGTCCTCGTTTCGCCGCTACGAGCTCTGCAACACAATTTGTGGCATTCTCGATTCGCTCAGAAAAACCAAGCAAGAAGGCACCGTCATGGTCTCTATAAACGCCTCCGATGCTTGCTGATCTTGTTTTTGAAGAACCGTCGAAATTCAGCTTGACTTGACCTCGCTTCGGCTTTTTCCATTTACCTATCATCTCGATCGATCAGTTTGTTCAGGTAGCTGGATTTGATTCAATCTTTGTTCGTTTTAAATTTGTTGGAGTGAAAGGCGAAGCGTCGCTTATATTTATACAGTGTTACACAATTAGCTGCATAGCCGTACGATCTGAGTAATGCATTATTTTCAACACCATCGCACGGCTATCGGTAAAAAGGTGCGTACCGCACTGTCTTCGATGGCCACAGTTATTAACGAGGACGATTGATATGCCTCGTGTCTTTTGTATTCCACTGTCTCACATTCTCGATCCTGCCCTGTTCACACGAACTTCAAAATTGATACAAATTAAATGCGCAAATTTTAATGTGAATCGGATGGTTCCGACCGGTCATCCGATCGCCCTTCATGGTTCAAGCCCAACTTTACAGGCCTGATATATTTACTATATTGTACTGGGCCTGATTCCAAACCTTGTTAATATCCTCATTCCACAATGAAGAATAGTTCCCACCGACATTTTTTAATATCCAAAGTTTAATAGAAATTAATGAATATATCCAGAAAGTTATAAAAATATTTGTACCGGCCATTGTCTGGTCGGTACCCAATTTATTCAGTACCGGTCGGAAAATGATCGGTACATAAATTTTTTTTTAATACAGTACCGGCCGTTTTCTGGCCGGTACTTAATTTTTTTTTTTTTTTTTTAGGATGAGCATAACGTAGTTGGCTACAAGAAAAAGTCGTAGAAAACTCTGATTAAAGTACCGATATTTTTTTTTACAATGTCGTATGACACTAAAGTTTAGTGTTCGCATGCGACTAGTGAATTTAATTTGACAATAACTAGCATTCTAAAATTGAGTACTAATGCTTTATGCACAGCCTAACGACGGCAAAAGTGCATCAATGTTTCATTGCAAAAACATCAGCGACGCACCGATATTTTAGCACTACCCTGCTTAATAGCCAATGCTAAGTCTAATAAAACATCAACGACGCACCGATATTTTTTTAGTACTACCCGGCTAATAAAACATCGATGTTTCATTGCAAAAATATCGATGATGCACTGATACATGCAACCGATGTAACACACGCATCCAACCAAATGCATTTGTTTGATCTTAAGCCAAATCGAGTGCAAACTTAAATCCGAGTTTCCTACGACTTTTTCTTCTAGTCAACTATGCTATGCCCATCCAAAAAAAAATAAGTACCAGCCAGAAAATGACCAGTACAGATATTTTTATAACTTCCGATCGGATATGGGTATATTAATTAATTTCTATTAAACTTTGGATATTAATAAAAATGTCGGTAGTTCCCACTTCAATTTATTCCTTGGTCATATGCTGAAAACCTTAATTACAATAACTAGCAAACAATACTATTACATGCTATGCTATAAAATTTCTTATTTTGTGTCGACACTAGAGTGAATTATTTTTAGGTGTTTCAATCAATATAAAATTTATTTGGATACAATAACAATAATATTTTTTTGAGAAAAGGATAATAACAATCATATTAATTATTATTATTTGCTTCTGGAGAATTTTATAGTTAAATAGATAACTTGAGATAGTTGAGAACGTGGAGCATAGTTTGGAGCATATTAGAATAAAATTCAGGATTCTGTCAAAAAAAAAAAAAAAATTAAACCCTGGAAGAAGCAACTGTTTTCAAAAGGACGATTTTTGGATCAGTATTTGATTAATATATCTAATATTTTGTCAAAGAAGCAACTGTCTTCCTTTTCCTAACGGCAGTCTCTCAATATTTCTTCTTTCCGCTTTGAATCCCCAATTCTATTTGGATTTGGCGTCAAGTTACCTCCCATTTACTATTTAAATTATATCTTAGGAGGCGCTTCTCCTTTCCTCTAAACCTTTCCTCCCTCTTTAGCCTTTGTTGTTCTCCCTCCATCTCTCTCTCTCTCTCTCATCCTTTTTTTCGGGGAGTATATCAAAGATTGAATAAAATCCAACTCATTAAACAAACTGATATCAAACATTAATTTACAAAAAGTTTTCATACAATCCCAATCGAGATGATATGCAATTGCTTAACAAGCAGTGTTAGAGTGTTTTGCACAAGTAGGGCACCAATTTATCTTGCCGCAAGATACAATCATCACAATGCAGAGCCACCCAAATGGAAAAAGCCGGAGCGGGGTTACGTCAAGCTGAATTTTGACGGTTCTACAAAAACAAGAAAATCAAGCATCGGAGGCGTTTATAGAGACCATGACGGTGCGTTCTTGCTCGGTTATTCTGAGCGCATCGGGAAGACCACAAGTTGTGTTGCAGAACTTGTTGCAGCAAAACGAGGACTGGAGTTGGCACTAGAAAATGGCTGGCTCAACATCTGGATCGAGGGAGATGCGCAATTTGTTGTCGATCTTCTTGTGAAGACAAATCGGGTGAAGTCGAAGGACCATGTCATGCACGCAAACGAGATACGAATGTTGGCTTCTTTGCTTCATCATTTTGATGCCACTCACATATCCCGCAATGGAAATAAGGTTGCTGACAAGCTTGCCAAATTAGGGCATGATATGAAAAAGATTAAAATATGGGACGCACCTCCGGCCGAGATAGATAGGTTTCTTTACGACGATGCAACTGACAATTAATTCATTCATATAGGAAATTAAGCATGTACAGATTTTCTTGTAAAGCAATGTACAGATTGACTACCTAATTTGTATTTTACTATTCAACAACTAAGTAATAGATGTATTCAATTCGCTTCTGATATCTATAGCGTAATAAAGCAAGTTATTTTTGCGTGCTTTTAATACATGCAGCGCAAAAAACAACTCCGCAAAATAAGGTGTGTTTATGGGCTGAACTGCGGCCCACTATTAATTTCCTTTTTGTTGACAATATGGGCCTTTTAAAAACGCCTGCCAGCTTTCATGTCTTTTTTCCACTTAGTAAATGGAAAGATTCCTTGTGTTTGTACTGGCTTCATTTGGTTGTACAACAGCTTCCTTCTCCTGCAGTACAGTACAGTACCTAATGTTGTAGTACCTCCTCTCAAATGACATATCATTTCTCATCTCAAGGAGAACTTAATTAGCTCCTCCATTTAAAATCGTTGTTTGAGGGGAAACATATAATTAAACCCTGTATTGATGATGGGTATAATTTTAGTGTTTTGTAAATATAACAAGGAGATATGTAGGCTTATATACAAATAGACTAAACAAACAAGAAGAAACCATATATGGGTAGTACAAATGATTACTATCATAAGCTAGCTTGTACTACAAACAGTAACACACCTAACTCAAATCTAAACTTATCACATGGTTATATAGGTGATGAAGGAAATGAAAAGCTTTCCAGGAAAAAGTGAGGGAGTTGAACTCTTGAGATGAAAATGCATCATTGAGTGCAGCGTTGATGATCTCCTTTGTTGAAGGAGGAGAAAAAAAAAAACAGAGACAACAGGGCATCACCAGCGCTGCATTCAATTATGCATTTTTCGTTTCTTGGACACAAAAAAGAGCTATAGAGGGCCAAAAGACTATTAAGATGAAATTCAACACATAATTGTGTTATGCTGTGATGTAATTCATATACCAATGAAAGTTTTCACAGAACTCTGAGGCTTCGATTCAACTGACAGTAAGTTTATTTTTATATAATTCCTTTTAAACGCTCTTAATCATTCGGACCACTTGAAACATGTTTGGGAAATTCAATTGCCACTCAAGCCTAATCCTATCTTTCAAAACAATATCTCTATCATACACCTCCAGTATGAGCTCGGTGACATGACAACAGTGTATAATCCTACAATTATTCAAAATTTCAATGACGACACCATCAGCTTGTACCGAGTACTCCATAAGCAACTGGTAACTTTTAACTATGGCGAGTAAGTGTATATGTTTTCCTTTTCTTGTTCCTCAATGTCAATCAGCACAGCTTTCTATTCAGGTATATAGCCCACTAACCTTGTCCAGCCCCAATTACATCCCATGTTTCCAATATTTCCTTCATATGTGGATGCCGCTTCTCCCCTACTCTAAACTGATGTCCCGTTCCGTCAATTTCAACCAAACTACAATCTTGTATCTCTAATCCTAGCCTTCTTGTGTTTGCCCAAAACAGTGCATACATTAGATACGAGAACATAGACCCTGCTATTATCAGGTTCTAGCTGCAACAATTGTTGAGAACACACTCTGCTAAGCCTGTATCTTTATGGAACCGACAACCGGCCAATAAGGCACCCAAAACATATTGCATCAGGTTCCATGGGCAAGATCTCAACCAATATCTGGCCGTGACAAGTTGCTCATTTCGAGCCAACAACGTTCGATCACCATGCACCCAGACACAGTGTCCGATATTTCGTTTGATCCCATAATATCTAACCCAGTGTTCAGGCAAGCACAGAGAATACCAATAAAGAAATGCTATCAGGCACAACGCCATACCACTGCATATCATACAATAGATGCAATACCTCTGAACCCCAACCTTGAATTACAAGACCTTTTTATCATGGTGATCTAAATTACAAGCAAATTCTTCTCTCTCATCCATTAAAAACATCCAGAGCTGCAATCAATTCACCACACCTTGCATACATTTCAGTCAAAAAGCTGCCCAGGAGAAAAGGTACCCTTACTGAATTACTGTTCAAATAGCCATGAACCCGCTTCCCCTGCTCCTGCGCACCAAGATCCACACAAGCAGCAAGACAACAACCAGAGTCTAATCATCATGGGGAAAACCCCTGAGCTTGCATCGGGGAGAAAACATCCAAACCTTACCTTGACCTACACACTCTGAACGTAGCGGGCAATCATAGCACTCCAACAAGCAGTGCTCCTCTCCAGCATTTCATCGAACACCTTGGAAGCAGTGGTTAAATCGCCCGGGTGTACCCATACCCGCTCATCAATGAGTTAGAGCAGCTATTAATAGAACTAATTAGAGCAGCTACTATTTGAATAGTGTGGTTAGAAATAAAGTATGCTTCAAAATGCTGTAATACCATATGTTACTACATTAGATTCTCAAATTATCTCTTTAACTTCTTTTTAATGTAAATCTAATTCAGATGAGTATTTTTTTTAAAATTAACCTTGGTTCTACATATGGATGTTACACATTTGTTAGGTAGGCAATATTATAATCCTCTCAGAGACAGATACATCAAAAGAGGCAATATTAAATGGTTCTAATTAAATATTGTAAGAGTAGGGTTAAAATCTCCATAATATTTTGCTTTTCTTTTCTTCGAACAAAATGACACTAATAACATTGAACATATTTCCGTACCTTAATTACAGAACAAATATCTGGAACAGAATTTTCAATTTTCCCATTCCGAATTTCACTAAAATATTTATATATTAAAAAGATAATAAAATCACGTACGGAAATTTGCACAAATATATGTAAAAGTATTACCGGAATATATGTTTCTTAAGATTTAGAAGCATACATCAAAATTTATATTTCTTGAGATTCAACATCTAAACGCACATGTTAAGCCAACACTCTGAATCGCATACATTCAGATTTCATGCAAAAGTTCGATATTATTTCAAAATCAGAGATTCTCATTGTTTTTTCTCTAAAATCGAAAAAAAAAAAAAAATTCAACAAAAAAGTAAAACAGGTATTTTCAAATTAGTTAAATAAGCTCTTCTACAAATATTGATGCATTATCTTATCTATATACTTTTTTCAAATTCCAATTTTATTAATTTCTTAGAGTTGTTTAAAATGGAAGTAGCCAATGTACAAGGCTAATTACCGAAAATTGTTTCATCCCACACCTATATATAAAACCACGATCAAGAAAAATTGGCCCTAGAAAAAATTATAACAGATCGCAGATCGATCCAACAGAACAGATGCATAGAAAACTTCTCTTAACTCTTCAAGTATAGCACGGTCAAATAATGAAATCCTATCAATCGCTAACATAATTTTTTTTTTCCAAAAGATAAACCAAAATGAATCAATTAGGCCCCCAACAAATCAGGTGATATGCCTTATTCAGCTTCTCCTCCGGCATCTTCGCTTTGAGAAACGCATCACTGGCCGCAGCAGATCCCCTTTCAGCAATGCGAGAATTAGAAGAAACCGTCTGATTTGCCTTGGTTGAAACAGAGCTTGCACCGGCACGATTAGAAGCCCGCTGGTAGAGGGACCGCATTGTGTAATTCCACCGACACAACCCGACTTGATCCTTGAGAGCTTCCACAACAGCGACACTCGCAGCCACCACCACTGGTGCTTTGCTATTGATCGCTCCGCTCATTTCTATGTTTTACAAGAGATCTGGTTTACAAGAGATTGGAGAAGAGAATTGTTGAACCAAGTCTTTTTTCGGCTTGGACTAGAAGTTTTGATTTGGGAAAAGGAAAAGGTGGATCTGTATTTATGGAGCGGATCGCGAGAAAGGAGGGAAGGGATGAGAGGAAGAGGAGAGTATTGATCGGAGAAACTATGGGCGGAGAAACTATGCGCGGTTTGCTGGTGATTTTGATTGTTTCAGGTGGGGCCCGTATATTCTGGACTTCTGCGCGTTTGAGCCCGAAAATTTATTTTAGAAATTAAAAAATTTATTTCTTTAAGATTATTTTATTTCTTCAAAAAGCAGATGAAACCACACTAACAGTACAGTTTCACCGTGTACAGATTTCATATCACCGACGGTACCATAACAGGGAATCTTTTACAATTGCTTGATCTGGACCGTTCGTTTTAACTTGGCACAAACCTCAAAGCCCAATAATACTGCCTCCTCAGTCAGCTCGAATCTCAAACCGGCTGAGAGTTAATCTCAAACCGTAAATAGCTAATTATAAAAGGGAATCTTTTACGGTACCGTCGAGGATATGGATTCCTGTGGTTCTAGTGTTTTTCAAACGTAAAACAAATTTGTGCGAACATCACAGGGACCGAAATTTTTTTAGTTGACACTCCAGAAAAATTAAATTAAATGAATACCACTGTTTAGAGTTTTTTCCAATCCTACCACCCACGCCAACTGAGTTCGCACATCAAATTGGCGGGTACGCAGATTGGGTTGGCGCACCCAGATGCACAGACTGAATTGGCGCACCTAGTTCCTGGACTGGATTGGTTTTAATAGAGCATCGCGAACCGTTTGATTTTAATCAAACGTTTTTAGAATGACACACAATTGAAGTCTTTCCTATGTCAAAAGTCAAAAGTTGAAGGTACCATGTGAATTGCGAGATAAAGACAGAAAACATAATGGAAGTAATTGCTAATGCATGTGTATACATGCACTTTTGTTCTCCTTCCACGTGGCACCTTTGTTCTCCCTCCACTATTGCCATTCTAACAAAAGTCCAGTCCGTGCACCTGGTGCGCCAACTCAGAGCGCGCACCTACTAATTTGGTGCGCGAACCTAGTTAGCGTGAGTGATAGAATTGTAAAAAACTTCAAATAGATGATATTTATTTAATTTGATTTTTTTTGGAGTGTCAACTGAAAAAATTTCGGCTACAGGGATCGCACCTTCCATCAGTTTCGGAATGACCCATATCATTAGTACGGTTCTGTTTATTTTTAAAAGATAAAAAATTAATCAATGTATTTTCTAAAGATTTGATTTTTTTAATTTCTATAGAAAAAAATCCGAATTTTGCAATTGTTTGAGCAAAACGTCAAATCATCTTGTTCACCTTTTTAGTATCTCTAGGTTGTGTTGCACAAAGAAAGAGAGGAAGGCAATGAAAGGAGAGGGTATGGTAATAACCTCCTCTACACTCCAATAATGTTACAATTTGAATAGTTTGTATATAGAATTCTCGAAATTTTTAAAGTTAGCATCTCCAGAAAATAATAAACAAAAAAATTACAGTTTTTGGGCAATTTTAAATCTACAACGGCCGCACCGGTGTTCTGCGGCTCCATTTACTGGGGACCGCAAAATGCCAATGCGGACCCTGAAAAAGGGGCCACATAATGCCAGAGCGGTCCCTGAGTCCGCATAATGCCGGTGCGTCCCCCAACCTATATAAGGAGTCCGCATAATGCCGGTGCGGCCCCCACCCTATAGCCAAACATGCATTTTTATTCACGTAGGGTGAGTCTGGACAGACTACGGTTTTTGGTCATAGAGTCCAGCAGACATCCGAGATTGAGGAGGTTTATGACGAGCCAGTTCAATCTTTGGATGTCCATGCAGAGGACTCTACATACTCAGTAGAGACTGACGAGACGCCACTCTCCAGGCGGGTTTGAGGGTTCAGGAAAAAGAAGCAGAGGATGATTTTTATTCCTGATCCGTAAGCTTTGACTTGTAGTTTGTTAGATGTTTTGTCAGATACTGGACACTTATTTGTTAGATTATGTCACTTATTTATTTTATTTGTTTTGTTATTTATTTAGTTTGTTCATTATATCATTATCTTGTCGTACACAAAATAAAATCGTATGCAAGGCAATACTTATTTAAACGAACGACATTTCTAAAATATGATATGATAAAAATATATCAATTAAAACGAATTTTAACTTAAACAAATAAAAGTATTTTTATAACAAAAAACACAAATAAATTAAAGATTTCAGTCTTACATAAAAAAAGGGGAGGGCCGCACCGACATTATGTGGACCCAGGGACCGCTCCGGCATTATGTGGCTCATTTTTAGGGTCCGCATCGGCATTCTGCTGTCCCCAGTAAATGGGGCTGCAGAACATCGGTGCGGCCGTGGTAGATTTAAAATTGCCCAAAAACCAATTTTTTGGCTTATTATTTTTTAGAATGCTAACTTTAAAATTTTTTGGATAGAATTCACCTCATCTCCTTTCATCTCCCCCTCCTCTCCCTCTCAAAAATTCACATTATGGAGCAAGTAAACAAGATCGGGTCCGGTCCGATCACTCCTCTCCCCTCTTCTAGAGCACACCCCTAATATCATTGGTAGTTAAAAAAAAGACACTAGATATATTACGGATGTCATGTGAAGTTACTAAAGTGTCACAGATTTATTTACCACGAGGGAGTGGTCCAATTACACTATTTTTATGGTAATACATCTTGACACCATATATTTATAAATTATCTTTTGTAATTTTAAAATTCAAACAGTCAATCCGAACCGTTTAACATGAACTCCATATTAAAATGTGTTTTGAGACTAAATTTTACATTTTTTGAAAATTGTTTACTATTTTTCTAGAATTTTTAGAAATAGTTATTTCAATGGTCCAGAATTGTCTGAAAACAGTAATTTTGTACACATCTTAATAAATACTAAAAAAATTCCAAAGAAATAAAAACTTTGGTCTGCAAGCACATTTTAATATGAAGATTATGTTGAACGGTTTGAATCGACTATTTGGATTTTGAAATGGCAAAAATAACATATAAGCATATGATGTCAAGATGTATCATTATAAAATGGTGTAATTGAAGCCCTTCTCATTTAGCAGTAACATATCATAATTATGTTACGGGTTTATTAAGTTACTAAAGTGTCACGGATATTCAGTTGAAATGGTATGCTTCATATCATTCTTTTGGTATTTCTTTGAAGATACGAATCAATATTCATTAATCTTTTCTATGGAAGAATTAGATTTCTAACATGTGATTATTATTATTTTTACATAAGACAATTATGGTAAACATGACTTTTTTTATACTCTAATTTTCTAGAGAGAAACTTTTAAAATAAAATAAGATATATGTCCGACCTTAATCGCACATATATTATCTATTGTCTTTTGTTGCACTAAATTATGTATTTAAGAATATTAACTCTTTATATCCGTATTTATACTGCTACCTATATCCGCGACTGTGGTATTTTTTCTTAAGAGCTATCACAATTGACCTGAAAAAAAATATAATGAGAAACAAATCAAAACAAAATGCAGCTGAGTAGACAGCAAAAGTAGACATGTTTCTTTTATTTTATTTTAAATTATATTAAAAATGAGAAGAAATATATATATATATATATATATATATATATATCTAGAGAGAGAGAGTGGCTAAGGTCAAAGTGGTAGTTCCTGAGCTATGGAGATACTACTTTTTGGATCGTCTGATTCGCTTTAAATTTCGTGTTTCAAGAGATGATTTTGTCGCTGATCAAATTAGATGGAACGGAAAAAATATTCAGCGCCTCCGTTCTCCGTTAGTTTAGGTTTTAACATCTCCCCTCTCTCTCTCTCTCGCTGAGAGTGGAAATGCAGGCAACTCTTCCCGACAAAGTGCGAAAAAATAGAATTGAGGTGGGAGAAACACAAAACGACGAAGAACAGCAACACAGAATTAAGGTCGAGAGAGAGAGAGCAGAAGAAAGAGAAAGGGGAGAGCATAGGGATCGAGGATGAGTTTCCAAGATCTAGAGGCGGGAAGGATCCCAGCGGCGCAGAGGAAGAGAGGCGGCGGAGCTCCGGCGGGACAGACGGCGTCTCAGGCAGTGGCCGCTGGTATCTTTCAAATCAATACCTCTGTCGCTACTTTTCAGAGGCTAGTTAATTCGCTTGGTACGCCTAAGGACACTGCTGATCTTAGAGAGCGATTGTATGTAATTCTTCCTTATTTATTTTAAATCAATCTCTATCACTACTTTGCAATTGGGAGTCTGAAATTGGTAGAGAAATTGGATATTGCGACTATTTGAGTTGGAAATTTTTTGGAATTGAATTAATCATGTGAATAATTTTGGTTTCTCAGTTCTTCCTGATGAATTTCTGGTACATGGAACTATTCTAGTTTTAAGTTTGAATTACGGTTCCATAAAGAGAAAATTCAGCTGGAAATTGTATTCCCACTTCCAGCACTTGTGCACAATTTAACTATGTACACCAAAAGACAAATCGTGTATGTGAGTCTGTCCGAGATAGGCTTTAACCAATGGGCTAACTTTATTTAAACTTTTTTTTCCCTATATCCCTTTTCGGTTGGGGAAAAAAATTCTAGGAATAAATAACTCTACCATTCAACAAAAAAATAAGCTGGCACCAAATGTTTGAATGAGAGGTAATTAGAAAGAAAAACATAAAGAAGGTATAATACGGAGGGACATTAAAAATGCAGGCACAAGACGAGAGCATACATAACAGATCTGGTAAAAGATACTTCAGATAAGCTGAGACAGGCGAGTGAGGCAGATCACCGCTCCCAAGTCAGTGTAAGTGCTGTGTTAATCTCCAAATGCCTATGTTACATCAATATCAATAAACTTTGGTGTTTAGATATTTATTGCATGGATGTAGGCAAGCAAAAAGATAGCTGATGCCAAGTTGGCAAAGGATTTGCAAGCAGTTTTAAAGGAGTTTCAGAGAGCGCAACGGCTTGCAGTTGAGAGGGAATCTGCATATGCTCCTTTCATCTCTGCTTCTTCTCTCCTTCCCTCTAGGTCTGTATTACTGGTTCAGAGACTTGCTCAAAAAGTGAAAATAAAATACCAGTGTAATTGATTGTAAATAGCTACGTGTAATTTTATTTTGAGTTTAATTTGATTGTAAATAAGAGTGTAATTGATTGTAAATAGCTACGTGTAATTTTATTTTGAGTTTAATTTGATTGTAAATAAGAGTGTAATTGATTGTAAATAGCTACGTGTAATTAAGAGTGTAATTGAGTGTAATTTTATTTTGAGAAATTTGATTGTAAATAGCTACGTGTAATTCTATAGGTGTAATTGCAACTTCATTTAGTATGAGCACTGTTTGCAACTTCATTTATGTATTTAACTGGTTTTGATAGGAAATGGCATGGCTAATATTTGTTTTAAGAAAGGGCACTTGTGCATTTTAGTCCTGTTTCTGTTTCTGTTTCTGTTTATTTTTCATTTTTTTTTTTTTTGGCAACTTAATGTTACAAAGGTTTGTCAGCATGACAAAATAACTTGTATTATAACCAGTACTTATATGACCCCACATACCATTTTGTAGAATTTATAACTATTTTAGCACTGTTAGCCCTGAGTTGTGGTTATCTCAGCATATTAGTCACCTTTATGTATTTTGCCAAAATTTCAATTTAGTACATATGGTTACATTATGGATAAAAAAACTAACAATAAAAAATTCCGTCATTAAAAACTGAAATTAATTTTAGACATGAATTAAATACTACAAAAAGTACTACAAACAATTACTCATTTCATGATTTCAGCATGACAACTAAACTGAACCAAAAACTTGACCAAATTGCACCAAAAACCCTAATGTTTTTTAAAATCACATAATAGTAAATGTAAATGCCAAGCCCTCAAAAGAGGTCTTCTTCATTCCCATAATCTTCATCATCGTATGCACTTTCATCTTTGGCATTTTCATTATCTTCACTCTTAAATTCAGATTCATCTTCACTCGCATATTCTATGAAAATTGGTTCTTTTCTAGTACGCTTGCCCTTTTGTATGAGAATTGTCTCTTTTTCTTTACTTGCCTTTTCGTCATCTTCTTTCTACAATTAGAAAATAAGATAATAATTATCATTTAAACAAGCATAAACAAAATAATGATCATGAATTGAAGTAATATTTACCTTTGGACACTTTCTCATGTTGTGGCCCTCTTTTTTATGACAATAACTACAAGTCCGCATCTTCTTGGCATCTCTTACGTCGGCTGGAGCCTTGAATCGCTGAGGTATTCTTTTACCCTTGCATTGCGATACCGGTGGATCAGTAAATTTCAGATCATCCTCTTCTTTCTTTACAGCTTCTAATTTTGGTTTAGTAGGTTCATCTTCGCCATAGGCTTCAGTGAGATCTGCTAACAACACCAGCATCTCATCCAATTTACCACAAGTCCAATCATAAGCTGTAGTAAGCACAATATGATTGTTCATGATTGTATCCATTCGCTTAATTAAGGCGGTACGCTTGACAGATTTTAGGTTATTGCCGTCAACACAACGATCGTTCAAACCTTTCTTTGCGCTTGCATTAGCATCACGGGTCCATCTTTTGAGAATGTAATGTTTAGGCAAAAATGGCTCCATCCCCACATGTCGCATCACCAAAAGTGCATGAGAACATAAAACTCCTTGATACAAAAATCCTTTGCATTCGCAATCAGCCCTTCCATTGGCTCGATCGATGCGTACCATGCTATTTCCTTTGTACCAAGTGTACTTGGATTTCAATATCGGCGGACGTACCTCATAGAGTATTTCTCTCTCTACCTCACGAACCCGAAGCGCGATAGTCTTTGTTATTTTGCCCTTCAAAAGTTTGAAAATGCTTCGAGTGTAAATTTTCCGTGCTTCAACCTCTACTACATCACCCGACAATAGTTGTGGGATCTCATTCATTGTTCGAAAATCCTCATCACTCTCTCTCTCATAAACACCTTCTACCATTTTCTGAAATCTTGTTGCAAAATCATATAATGAGGTATTAGATCCCAGCCATATCTTTGTCGACGCATTCATACTTTCGCTTCTCTGTGTAGTACTAATGCCCGCACAAAATGACTCACAAAAGTATGCCGGTGCCCATTCGTCACGTTTGTCAAACATAATCTTCATATGCCAATTGTCTTCCATCTTGTACTTCTTAAGTGTGGCATGCCAATTTGTTTCAAAATATGCAATTGTCAAACTAAAATTAATAACTGCGATTAATTCATCCCTAAACCCATTAACAGATCCATATAAAACCCCCAAATGCTCTCTCGCCTTTCTTAACACATGCCATATACAAACTCTATGCACGGTACCTCCCTCAAACACCACCTCAATTGCCGCTTTCATCGCCGGGTCTTGATAAGTAAAGATAGTCTTTGGTTTCTTTTCACCCATTGCATTCAACCATGTTTTGAACAGCCAACCAAATGTTGTCTTCTTCTCATCTCTAACTAGGGCACAACCAAAAAACACCGATTGTCGATGATGGTTGACACCAACAAATGGAGCAAAAGGCATTATGTACTTGTTGGTATTGTAGGTTGTATCAAATATGATGACATCACCAAACTCTTGATACGCTCTCCTTGAACGACCATCTACCCAAAATATGTTTTTGGCAACATTATCTTCATCCGGTTCGACTTCGAAGAAAAATTCAGAATCTGTTTGTTGCCTAAGCCTAAAGAACTCAAACATCGCATTCACATCAACCCCAACTAGACTCCTTTTCACCCTTGTAATGTGATTGTTAACATCTTTCTTGCTGAAATGGATGTTCTCTTTACCCCCAGACTTGTCCGCAATGAATTCTCTAATTTGAGACGCACCACAATTTAACTGACTCAACAACTCGATGTGAGTCCTATCTTCCATGGAAATCAGCTTATGAGATTTTAAGTGTCGTTTTTTCGAGGGAGTATTTGGCACTAACTGATGATTATGATCTTTGTGGAGGCCTGTTATCCTCCAAATGCCATCATTATGCATCCTAACATGGCATGAAGCTTTGCACTCACTTCTCTGCATCGATCTTTCCTTTTCGGGTGTCTTTTCAATCAACCCATCATTCGTGTCCTCCAATTGCTTCTTCTTTTTTCTGGTTTTCCCTTCTTTCGAACAAACCATTCTTATAACGGTTTTTATCCCTTTTGCATTTGTGTAGCTGGTTTGCTTACGGATACTAAATCCACTAATGTATCCGTAGGTGTTGTAAAAATCGTAAGCCTCTTATTCACTAGCAAACTCCATCCCTTCGTGAGGCTCTAAACTTTCCTCTCTTTTTCCATCTATTAACACATCTTCTATTTCATCTACTTCCAAATCATCCAAATCATCCATTTATCTACAAAAAAATATAATACTTACAAATTAGATTAAAAAAATCATATAAATGTTTTAATGTCTTTGATATATAAGCAGACCATGTTTCTAAGTCTTGATCTCTATTTGTAAAAAAAGGTGCATAGATTGTGCTTCCTGGTTGAATTTTGCATTACACAGTATAAAATTATAAATTAACCAGTGGTCCGCAAATAATTTATTGCAGTTGGCAAACATACGAGGGGCAAAACATATAGTGATAGTGATAGTTAAATGTTCACCATCAATTATTAAAAGCAAGCAACTCAAGCTAAAAATTATCCTGAATATATATAGTGATAGTTAAATGTTCACCATCAATGATGACATTTTATTACTTGCTAAACCTTCATATATCGATCTGACATACTTTTGCTAACTTACGACAAACAACATAATCCTATGACATACTAATTCCTTTTCGCAGGACACAATTTATAGCAAAAATAACAAAACTGCATCCAGTCTCAAAAAGAACTTACATAAAAAGCACCGTCAGCTCCCGGTGGAAGGATGTAATATGCCCCAAAATTTATTTACACAGAGTACATATCAGTTCTCACCTGACGATACATAAGTTCTATACCACAACCACTCCAGTAAACGGTAAATTGTCTAATTGCTAGCAACCTGTAACATCAGAAACAAAATCTATATTAGCAGTTTGTTACTGATTTTAGAAGGGAGCAAGTAAAAATGGAGTTTCCAGGGACCAAAGAATAAAATACACACAATTTAGGAAGTTTTACGATTCAGAGAAGAGAAATGGCGATTCAGAGGTGAACCGTAGCAAGAGAAGAGAAGAATCGGCAAGTTTTACGATTTAGGAAGTTGAAGAGGCGATTTAGGAAACAGGGAGAGAGAAGGGGAAGCGGCAAATCATATCTCTCGAAGAGGCGCTGAATTTAGGAAGTTGAAGAGGCGCTGAATTTAGACTTAACGGAGAGAGAAGGAAATAGACTTAACGGAGAGAAGGAAATAGGCGCTGAATTTTCCGTTCCATCTAATTTGATCAGCGACAAAATCATCTCTTGAAACACGAAATTTAAAGCGAATCAGACGATCCAAAAAGTGGTATCTCCATAGCTCAGGAACTACCACTTTGACCTTAGCCACTCTCTCTCTCTCTCTCTCTCTCTATATATATATATATATATATATATATATATATATATATATATATATATATATATATATATATATATACGATTTTGCTAATATGATACGCGTATATAAGGGCCCCTCCGTGCTACAGCTCACTTTTTGAGTTTTCAAAATTCTAACGGTCGATCCGAACCGTTCAACATGATCTCCATATGAATATGTACTTGCAAACCAAATTTTACATTTTTTTAGAATTTTTTTTACTATTTATTAAGCCACTTTGAAAATCGCTGATCCAATGGTCCAGAAAAGTTTACTGTTTGTGTATAAATTAGTGTTTTTTCAAAGTGGCTTAATAAATAGTAAAAAAATTCTAAAAAATATAAAATTTGGTTTACAAGTACATATTCATATGGAGATCATGTTGAATGATTCGGATCGACCGTTAGGATTTTGAAAACTCAAAAAGTAAGCCGTAGCACGGAGGAGCCCTTATATACGCGTAGCACCGTAGCGCTGTCCTATATATATATATATATATATATTCTGGACTCTAGAGCGTTCACCGTAAATAAACAGTATTATAAAACTGGGGGCTAACCGTATTTGTCGGCAAGATAATACAGGGAAAATATACCGGAGCAATTTTGGATCCTTCGCAAATAGCAATCAATTTGATCAATTATTTAAATCTTTCTTCGGAAAAGTGGAATCTTGAAAAAAAAAAAAATGCTTTTAGACTTTTGAAGTTTCTGGAATCGTATTCATATACACCAGGGGTGAAAACGGACCGGATTGGGTTAAAATCATATTCGTATATATTTTTATTTTCCGAATACGAATATAGATTAGATATTAAATGAATATGAATACAGATACAATATTACACTGATACTAATAAAAATTTAATTAGTCAGCATTTTTCTTAATAAAAGTCGGCCAATTATATCGGTTTTAACCAATTCATGAACCAAATCGGACCAAATTGGTGACCGATAGGGTTGGTAAAAGAGCATTTGTGGCTCGATCGGTAAGAGCTTGATTGTTACTGGCTCGAGCTGTTATCAAGCTAGTTCATCCCTAACTCGGTCTAGAATTAGTGAGCTTGAGCTAGGCCTCGCTCGGCCCAGACCAGCTTGAACGTGTAAATTTGTTTAAATTTGTGTGAAATTTATGTTGAATTTTGAACTTCGTTATTTAATATTTTTTTACTACTGTCTTAACAAAGCTTAACGAGCCAACTCGGTCCAGCTTATCTCTAACTCGGACCGATTAATTATAAGCTAAGGTTTTAGCTCGCCTCCCTAATCCTAGCTCACTCGGTTCCTACTACAAACCGATTACAAGGTGGACCTAACTCGGTTCGAACCAACTCGTTACACTCCTAGCACTGACCGAGTTCATTTTTTTCCGGTTCAAACTGACCGATTTGGTTTTGATAATACTAATTTGACCGACCAACCGATTTGGTTCCAACAACACTGGTTGGGATGGAAGCTTCTCGCTCGAATTGCCTCTCATATTAAAAGAATTACACGTAGGTCCTTGTAAGTTATAATAATATTGTTAGCAGCAGCTTTTGCACTTTGGTGTGTATCCGCTACCCCACACCAATAAATTGGGGAACAATTAAAGACCAAAAAAAAAAATAACATAATTGCAATTATGGTCTTTGTACAAATATAAAACTACTATGTTCATCTTAAATGATACAGAGCAGGTTAAAATGTTTTATTGTTTTGTGTTCTAATCATGTTTCATATTTTTATTTTTATTTTTGAAGTTCAAATAGTTGATCTGAATTATTTAGTATAATCTTCGTATTAAAATGTGTTTGGAAATTAAATTTATATTTTTCAAAAAACTTTTTAATCATAGATTTAAATAAGTACAAATATTATCTTTAGATAGTTCACAATCTTTGAAAATAATTTGTGTGTATATATCTTAAAAAATAGTAAAATATTTTTAAAAATAAAATATTTGATCTCCATAGCACGGACTCAAAGCAGCAAAGCCTGGCTCTTAAAATTTTATCCGACTCGAGGTGGAGGGTATATGATGAGATGCGAGTGTTGCTAAGGTAGTACTAGTCAAACTCCAAACAATTGAATATGTCGCTTCTAATTATTCAGTCAAACCATAGTGACAATTTAATTATTCGGAAAAGGTTCGGCGAGATCAAAAATTTGTGATTCGGGTATAATTCGGGTATAATTCGGAAATAATTCGGAATTATACATTGAATCCGAATCAGTAAACTTAGTCTGCACTGAATTTTGATCAGACGTTCCAGATCCAAACTCAAAATTTGAGTTACTTTAGAGATTGAAATTAGATAAAGCATTAATACAAATATTTTGGGTAATACGGAAGACTCCTCTGGAAACTGTCGGATGAGTTTTGGACAATATTAACCCTCCTATAGTTGTTGCATGAAGAGCGCCACATGAAATCACAACAATAAAAGAGAACTTTTGCTGTGAAGTTTTTGCAACTGTGCTCACGAGTGTAACATGTAACAAATGAACTCAACTCAGTATACCATTTTTATTTACCCGCTATACAAGAGGTTATAATGAGTGGAAACCACATATGCTGAAGATTTCTGTCCCACCACGTGCAGTCGTGCACTAGCCTCTAGGTGCGTTTTTTTAGGCGAAGAGATCACGGAGCGAAGCAAAAAAAGCGAAGACAAATCACGAGGGAAGCGATGAATTTTTCCAAAAAACGAGTATAATACGGAAAATCCGTTTTAATCGCGAATAATTCGCGAACTAAACGTATTATTCGCGAATTACCTTATTATACGTGAATTGATACGCCATAGGTTCAGATCCGAATAATTCGCGAATAATTCGCGAATCTTGTTACTATGAGTCAAACAAAGAAACCGAAATAAAACTGCATATATTTTCTACTTTCTATACTGTGCGATTGATCTCAAATATATACTAAACATTCTTGTTTATATTTTAGAATAAAAAATAAAATAAAAATAGAAAATGTGTACAAAATATCCTTTTTGTCTTGAATTCATTAGAGCATCTGCATCTCTGAAACTATTAGAGTTTCTAATCTGACGTGACAGTTGCTAAACCAGTTTCAGGAATGTATATGAATTTCTTATTTATCAACCTTGCTCAATAATTTCTTATTAAGAAATTGTTTATAAACTATGATGTAGCAAAACGATTGGCCTGTATTATCTAAAATTAGTTTAATTTACTGCTGATGTGGCTTATCAATTTTAATTTACTAATGATGTGGCTTATTAGAAACTCTAAAATTAGTTTCAGGGATGTGAACATTTAGAAACCTCAGAGTCTGTAATTTCTTAAAAACAATTAACAGTTATTTAGAAACTCTAAGAGTTTCAGAGATATAGATGCTCTTAATCTCGAAGTGGAGTGGCAGACAATTATTTATTAAACGCAATGTTTTTCTACCATAAGATTGATATAAAATGATTATTAAAATTTTATTTTAATTTTTGAGTTTGTAGCCGTTCAAAAATATATGCAAGATCGACTTTTATTTTTATGTTGTCCGATCAATACGAAACTGCTTAAGAAAACTGTGTATACTGTCCAAATTCCATATCGCGCTATTTCTCCGTATTTATAAGATCTAAAACAAAAATACGTCAAAACATTACCATATAATGCAAAAATCATTCAATCATAATATATATTTTTTTTACTGTTGGGTCAATATAAAATTCCATCAACATTAAATTTAGATTTTAATCATGATCAACTCTTACAAAATAAAGTCATAGTGCCAAAAATAAATATGTTCAATATTAATCACATAATTTCATAAATATACCCATTTTAGCATGATATTTTAGAAAAAAAAAATATACATGTTTACTGTTTAAAATAATTATAAAATTGTATTTTAAAATTTGTCTCTCCTCCTATAAGGCTATAACACATACCGACTTTGTTCCTAATTCAAAAATTAGCCCGGCACAAGAACGAACTTGCCATGTTTTCAACAGATCAGAGATAGTTTGGACCAACTTCTAAAATTAAAAGAAAAACCCTCTGACCTAAGTCAACAAGTACAATATTTTACCTTCATAATTCACAGTACTCGTACCGATCACGTGATTTACAACATTATCTAGAAAAAATGACACGACACAACATATAAATCAACATGGTTACGGCACGCAATGTGACAAAACACATTAAAACTTAATTTGTGTCCCGTGACTATTTGTGTCTGGCTATTATTTTCTGATCATAAAGACTTATTTTAATCATAGTATGATGCGACACAACACGTGATTTAAATCATAATGTGACTAACTAGTTGCGATACAGTATGATACAACACAAATTTACATCCTTCGACAATAATGCAAATCAGTTAGCTATATTTTTACTAAAATGTGCCATTTGTATTTTGCTAATATTCCCAAACAGATGTAGTAAATTACGGAATTGATCCTTCCTACAGTCAGTCGTACTGTGAGTTACTATTTGACCGAATTTAGTACTATAATATAAAGGCCGGTGGACCTACAAGTCAATTTCCGACAAGCCGACCGAATTTAGTACTATGTTTTGACTTATTTTTCCCAAAATTTTCGGAAGTCGAAACTATGCAGCTAATTGTGTAACGATTTATAATTTAAAGTCTTATTAGTCCAAAATATCCATGCATCCGGACGGATCTTAATGATTTTTATCATGTATATTAAATTTTAATTATATATTATTTTAAAATATATTATGGTTTACTTTTTTCACAAACTATTAAAATATATGTTGATAGTTTACTGTTAGAATTTTAGTTTATGATACTCAAAACTTAGAATTTAAATTTGAATGCCACAAAATTTACTAGTTATGGCCTACATGGCTACATGTATCATGAGAAGGTAGGTAGGTACTCATGCAAGAATTTCTGTAGTTACCACCTCAATATTTTAAAATTTTAGTTTTACTGTTAATTTCTGTAAAATTGAAAACTTACCCCGTATGCATTGTTCTGTTGTGCGTGATTAAGGTGTTGCACATAAGTTTCCTCTGTTTCACCATTTATTTGAGACCCACATTATCATGCACAGCATCAATATGCGCACGTGATAATATATAAATTTTGCAGAAATTAATAGTAAAATTATAATTTTGAAATATTAAGGTGGTAACTGAAAAAATTTCGGGGGCTCATGTCTTAGAAAAATATCACCACTACCTCTGGCGACACATGGTAGGCCCCGCCAACCAGGGGACTCGCGTGGACACGTGTCCTATCTGGAAAAGGCTTCGGATCTTTCTATACTGGGAATGTTATTCTCTGCTGAGTTGTGCGGAGCTTTTGATCTGGTCCGTTCGTTTTGACTTGGCACGAATCTCAAAGCCCAATAATATAGCCCCCTCCTTTAGCCCGAATATCAGAGCGGCTGAGAGTTAATCTGGTCCGTTCGTTTTGCTCCGCACAGCTCTGCAGCTTAAAACTCCGAGGATACGTTCCCTCTATATTGTGCCATGTGTATAATTTCATGCAACACACAGGATAACCGTCTGTTTTCTGTTTTCTGCGGGTTCCATATGATTCGGCCTACAAGCTACAGTTGTTTTTTGTTTTTTCTTTTCCAAAATTTTTATTTTTCATATTTTAAAAAAAAACTAAATTTAGAAATTACGTATGTTTCTCGCTAGCTAACTTTCCGGATTGAGATTATAGTAATAAATCAGTTTCTTATAAAAAATTATGTCTATTTTGAAGTTTGAAGTTTAAATTTTAATTTGTATTTTTTTATCGGTAAATTATTATTTTTTATTTAAAATAAATTATTTGTCAACAAATTAAGCGTCACCAAATTAATATGTAATCTTAAAAATAAAAAATAAAAATTCGACTTCTATTTTTATCAGTGTTCTAAATAGCGCGCTATAGCGTTTTTGGACCCTAAACGCTAAGTTATGGCATGAAAATACGCTAATTGCGCTACGGCCGCTATAGCGGTAATAGCGGTCTGCTATAGCGCATAGCGTGTAGCACGCTATGCATATTTGACTTTTTTAGACAATTTATATGGGCTTAAATAAAGATCTATATAATTTATTTTGTATAGAAAAAAAAAATAGAATGAATCATGACATCATTTATACCCTTCTGCGACCGGCCAAATCGGTCGCAGAAGGGTTTTTCGCCAGTCGCTGATGACTGAAATCAGTCGCAGATGACCCGGACGCAGTTGCTTCGTCGCTGATGACCACCCCGCTGACGTCACCGGTCGTTGAAGGGTAAGGCGCCGGTCGCTGATGACCCCTTTAGCGACCGATTGAATCTATCGCTGATGCTTTGTGCTGACGTGGCGGAGGACCATCAGAGACCGATTAGCTGGTCGCTGATGGTCCGAAATCGGTCGCAGAAGGGGTTTTTTTTTTTTTTTTTAAATATTTTTTTGTTATTTTTCTTTTTCCCAATTGGTACGAAATGTATCAAACAAATATAAACCCATTCTGTTTATTTATTTTTCTCCAGCCCCAATTGATACGAAACGTACCAAATAATTCACAAGCAATTCAAATATACAATATAAAATATTAAACAAATTCACAAGCAATTCAATTCATATGCAATAGAAGTACAAAAGAGGCTTTCATTTGCTGATTGAGATAATTTTATTCAAGTCTTGATTAATTTCCACACTAAACACTATCTAGTTCTAAAGAGATAAAAAACTTGTACTGTAATTCCTGAGTTAATTACACAAATGAGATAGAGAATTAAGCAAATAAAATACCATCTCCTTATAGGAAGACAATAATGCGCTTCGACCAAGCTCCTGAACAAGTAGAAAAGGAAACAATAATCAGAAAACTTTTTTATTAATTGATGTATGTCTGAAAGAAGCAATAAGGTGCATCAATTCAACTGGAATTAAACAATAATCAGAAAAATGATTACAAAAGTAAGTCTTGCCCAAAAATTGTAATGTACCCTGCTAATGATAAATTTTTACTCTACCGGTACCAAAAGGATGGGAGCACTTAATCAAACCAGCACAAAAATATTGCTATTACTTCCAATTACCGGTACCAAAAATTATGTTCCCACCATCAAAATCAATTACAGCTGTAACATGATATTGACATTAGATACTAATGTAAACTAAAAATATTAAACAATACTAAGAAATTGAACAGCCTTTATTTAGCAACTTAAAGTTTCGGTACGATAGATTGGTCTATAGCTAAAGTTAGAAGAACATCAAAATCAGAACAACAAAAAAATATATAATAACAAAATAATTACACAATAAAATGCCAGAACTTACAATTCTGAGATGTACAAAGGAGAAGGTGAAATGGGAAATGCCAGAACTCTGAATTGCTCTACTAGAATCCTAGGAAATCAAAGTAGAAAGGCCATAAACTTTTACACAGCAACCCGTCAAATTAAACTATTTACGATTCCATCCCTGTCAGATTTAAAGGAGGTGTACCAGTAGGTATTTACAACTGGTATGGGCTGTACATATAACCAGAAAACTGGTACAAGTGTTCGATACATACAAAACACCCTCTCGCAAGTAAGGGAAGCAAGCAAATATAGATAAAAAGGCATGACCCGTGCACAAGGAAATCATTGATTGATTGATTTGGTCTTCCATGCAGAATCATTGTGTTAAGATACCAAATCAATCAACCAAATCAATCAATGATTCCTAAATCGCTCTCTAAAGCAAGTTTCTTTTCTTTTTTAGGCTTCAACAAAGAATATAGATTTCAGATTTCCATTCTTACACTCTTAATACCATTTCAGACATCATTAGGCCATGAAGTTTGCAAAATTTACACAGTTGAACACAACATGTATCAAGAACTCATTTTTCGCAAAAAATCAAAAGAGCAAAGCTATACTTGCTAGCTAGATCATCTTCCCCCATTAAAAAAAAATTTAATGGACACAGTTCAACACAGCTATACTTTACACAGTTATACTTGCTAGCTATATTTAAATCAAAAGAGCAAAGCTATACTGCTAGCTATACTTTACACAGTTGAACACAACATGTATCAAGAACTCAACATGTATCAGAGAGATACCCATTTAGATTAGATCATCTCCCCCATTTAAAAAAAATTTTGAAAAATGGAATACCGAGTCCCTGTCTACTTTTCTCCTCACTTGCCTGTTCAGTACTCTTCTAGCGAGATATACTTGCTAGATTTCATATAAACTCAATATTTGGTACAGACCCATATCTGATCCAAAGAAACCAAATTACAGTGGAAACCAATTTCAATAAAAGAATAAGCTAAGCCTAATTGATTTCGTTAATATTGACTTTATCCCAAAATCACTTAATAGGAAAGGAGAAGTACGTACCAGATTCCGGGGGGGGGGGGCGGGGGGGGGGGGGGGGGGTGGTACGGGCGGCAGTAAGAAAACGCGGTCGGGCTGGCGGGCGGCAGGGTCGGGCGGCAGTACGAAAACGCAGTCAGGCGGCAGGGTCGGGCGAGAGAGAGAAAGGAGAGGTCGCTGAAGGTGGCTGAGGGTCGGGCGGAAGCGGGATCGGGCGGCAGCGGGGTTACCGATTTTATTTTGGCTAAACCTAAAACAAAACAAAACGCGGGATAGAGAGGGAAGAAAGACTTTGGCGGGGATTTATTTTAGGGATACCCATGAGCGATCGGGCCAAATCGGTCGCTGAAGGCTATAAGTGCCGGTTGCGGAAGGGTTGGTCGTCAGAATATTTAACTTTTTATTTTTTATTTTTTTTTGGAGGTCTTCAGAGACTGGCGACCTGACCGGTCGCTGAAGACAGGTTTTGTTGTAGTGATGCTTAAGATATTTTGTATAGAAAAAGATTGATAGTTTATGATATTATTATGGATATTTTGAACCATGGACTTATGTACTAGTTCAATATGAATATTATAATTTCTTAATTAATTTGGTGTTATTTATTGTTCTATGAAACTTTAGATAATGTTAATATATAGTACAAATATATAATATAATTTTTGTAAAAAAAAAAAACGCTATTTGGAATAGCTTCCGCTATAGCTACGCTATTCGCTATAGCTTTTTTTGTAGCCTTCCCGCTATGACGCTATAAACGCTATTTAAAACATTGGTTTTTATTTTGATCGGTCATATACCTCATTATGATTTAGCATATTACTTGATATTTTTATTTTGAACAATTAATATTGAAAAATATTAGTACGTAATTTGTTCAATTATAACGACCAATAGTACGTGATTTTTAATTTTTAATTTTACTAAATTTCAATATTTCTTCAAGTGCAGTCTTCTCTTTTATGATTATTGTTTTATATGCTACAAATAAAAATTAGGCGGTTTTTCAGCGGTTTATGCTACGTTATTGTCCCAGTTAAGCTTACTTGAGCCTTTTAATTTTCATGGGACGGACTTGAAATTATTCATGTAATTTGACAATATTTCTTTTTGGAGCATTTTTTTTATAAATATAACTGAAAAATTCGAAGAAAATTATGCATCGTTCTGCTCGTGAATTGTTTTTTTTTTTGTCAGGTTTTAATAAAAAGTCTGTTTTATTGGTTAAGACAACAAGAAAAAGTTTTTTTGGTGATTTTTTTTCCAACTCTGAAAAATTATATATAACAAAAAGAGTGAAATTAATTATTTCCAGCCGTGTCAAATAAAAATTCTGAGCTTGATCAGAATTCATGGAGCTTCTTTAAAATTAGTGCTGATTTATAATGAACGGTCCAGATTTAATCACTAAATGTGAACTCACTGAGGGGGAGACATCTCGAATTTAGATCCTCCCCGGTACCATAATAGAGAATCTTTTACAATTACTTGATCTGGACCGTTCTTTTTAACTTGGCACGAATCTCAAAGCCCAATAATACTGCCCCCTCCGTCAGCTCGAATCTCAAAGCGACTGAGAGTTAATCTCAAACCGTCAAGTGAAGGGAATCTTTTACAGTAATGGAGAGGATACTTGTCCGAGACATCTCATGCAGTTACAAAATCATCCCTGTTAATTTTGAATTATGTAGTTTAGGCAGACTGAGCCATTAATGCACATTAAATTATCAAACATAGCATTCCATAGAACAAAAGCTTACAGCCAAATTTTTTTTTTGTTCAGCATCAGAATACCAGGCAACACTAATTAATACAACAAAATCTAAGAACAAAATAGAAAAATAATAATTTATTTGTTAATTAATTAGGTCCCCAGCAGATGAGGTGATAAGCGGTATTCAGTTTCTCCTCAGACCTCCTTCCTCTGAGCTTGTTACCGCCATTAGCGCCACTTTCTTTCTCTCTACCAAGAGCAGAGTTGGAAGAAACAAAAGCCATGGCGTGATCCTTGACAGACAGAAAACCAAGTCCATTGGAAGCTTGCCGGTAGAGGGAGCGCATGGCATAGTTCCATCGGCACGGCCCCGCTTGGTCCTTGAGCGCCTCAACTGCTCTGATGCTTGTTGCGACTAGCATTGATGCCTTCTTTGTTGTTGCGCTGCTCATCTGATAGATTTTTCTTGTAATTGAATTTATTGTTGTTAGATTGCCTGCGAAATGGATCACTAGAATCTGCGGTCTTTGAGAGGAGGAGGAAGAGAGGGATTTGGATTTATAGAGAGCAAGAAAAGTGTTGGCTGAAAGGTGAAGTATTCATTTCTTTAGTAAACAGGAGAAGAAAACAATGGGAGACCAGTGGACCAGTGGGCAGTTTTTGGACCTGGACCATCTAAAGTAACACAAAATTTGAGTTTGAATACGGACTGTCCGATCAGATTTCTGGTCAATCTGGTAAGAGATAGAATTTTATGTGACTTTAATATTCGTGTAGATTCCGATGGGATCGGATTAAATGCAAGTGGATTTTCAAGAAAAAGGAAGGAATACCGGGGGTTGACTTTAATGATATTTTCTCCCCAGTAGTCAAGCATACTTCAATTAGATTGTTCCTCGGGTTGGTTGCTCGAGATAATTTGGAGTTGGAACAACTAGACGTTAAAACAGCTTTTCTACATGGGGAGTTAGACGAGGAGATTTATATGGAGCAACCGGAAGGTAACCATGTTAAAGGAAAAGATCATTTAGTATGCAAATTGCAAAAGTCTCTTTATGGCCTTAAGCAATCACCACGTCAATGGTATAAGAATTTGATCATTTTGTTTTGCAAATTGGTTTCAAGAGGAGTGATTATGATGCTTGTGTTTACTGTAAGAGAAGTCAGACCTCTTTTGCATATTTGTTACTGTGTGTTGATGACATGCTCTTAGCCGCCAAAAGTTTGGAGGAGATCAAGGAAATTAAGTTGCAATTGGAGTCTGAATTTCATATGAAGGATCTTGGGGTAGCAAGAAAGATTTTAGGCATGGAAATTTCGAGAGATAGAAGGAATTCAAAATGTACCTATCTCAAGAAAACTATGTTCTTAAAATTTTGGAGAGGTTTGGGATGGATAAAACAAAAGCAGTAAACACACCCATGACAGCACACTTCAAACTGTCAAAACAACAAGCACATGTTTCTTAACATGAGGTAGAAGAAATGGCAAAAATACCATATGCAAGCGCAGTGGGATCATTGATGTATGCAATGGTGTGCACCCGTCCAGATCTAACACATGCCGTGAGTGTTGTGAGTCGTTTTATGGCAAATTCGGCGAAGGAACACTGGCAAGCAGTGAAATGGATTTTCAGATATCTCGCAGGGCACACATTCAAGCCACCTCGAATTTTCAAGAGATACTACAAACCTGATAGGCTATGTAGATGCAGATTATGCAGGATGTCTGGATACCCGACGGTCAACATCAGCATATGTGTTTACTTTTGGAGGATGTGCAGTAAGTTGGAGATCAAGGCTTCAAGAGTGTGTAGCATTATCTACCGCTGAAGCAGAATACATGGCCCTCTCAGATGCAATTAAGGAGGCGATTTGGCTTCGAAATATTCATGGCGAATTAACTCAAGGCATTCAGAAGTTAAGGATTATGTGCGATAGCCAAAGCGCAATATACCTCACTAAGATAGTATGTTTCATGAGCGTACTAAGCACATAGATGTGAGATATCATAAGCTGCGCGAAGTTTTGGCAGAAGGTGACATAATTGTGGAGAAAGTTAGTACATCTGACAATGCAGCAGACATGTTGACAAAAGTCCTTACTTTAACTAAATTCAAACATTGTTTGGATTTAGTTAACTTGGTGTAGCAAGGAGAAAGGTCAACAAAATTAAGGGCAAGGGAAACATGGAGTCAGGATTCATGAATGAAGTCGAGGTGGAGATTTGTGATGCGGCTCCATCATGATCAATCACACGGCCAGGAGATGAATTAGCTACACATCTGTTTAATTGTTTCTAATTTTGGGTAGCTATTTTTGGGTAGAATGTGTAATAGGATTATGGGGAGTTTTTCTATTTCTTTAAGGTGCACATTCTTGCTAGAAATAGAGAATGCGAGAAATAGAGAACGTGGTCTAGCTGTAACTCCTATTTTTAGATTCACTTCTCCTATTTAAATAAAGGGCTGTATGTATTGTATTGGATTAAGAGAAATAATAAGAATAAGGTTTCCTTTGCCAGAATATTCTCTCTTTCTCTCTCTCTCTCTCTTATTCTCTAGATCCCTAACAGAACTTGAGTGTCAAAATATGGTTCCAATGTATGTGGCACTTATGGTGCGAGAGGAATAGACGAACATTCACGGCAGAGACCAAAACTGTTGCGCAGTTAGCAAAGGAAAGCTGCTGGCACAATTCAACACTGGAGCTCAAACCTGTAACTGGTTTCACAGTGGAGACTGAACCTTCGATTAAGTTGCCTGATAGTTCTTTATTAAGGTGTTTGTTTCATGTATTGAGGTACTTGTTTTTTTGCACAACTTAGTTATATCTATGAGATAATAACAAAAATAAAGATGAAAGAGGAAAAAAGGTTCTGAATATTTTAGAAGGAAAAGTTCAGAGAGGAACCTCAGGCCTAAAGAAAAGGTACTAACAGGGGTAAGATGCAATAATTACAAAATAACCCTTATACTTTTTTGTTATTACAAAGCCACCAAATATTTACCAGTTTTGACAAAATTTCGACAGCATGCCTACTTGATTTTGTAATTTGTATTGATTGATCAATCTGAGCAACTTCAGAAATACAAAAGGAAATTTGCATTCAACTGTGAGGCAATTTCATATAACTTATCCACTACGCATATATAAGTTGTTTCAAAGAAGAACAAAAAAAAAAAATAACTTAAAACTGTTTACCATTATATTCCAAAAACATATAGCCGTACGCTATTTTTTAATTCCAAACATACAAAATGCAAGTACTACCAACTATAATCACAACAAAAAGGGAATCACATTACAACAACAAGACAATTATACATCATATTTCATTTTCGTATGGTTTTCATTAAGAAATGTAATTGCATCTGCCCATTGTTTAGTGATTTCATCTAGTAATTTGTCATGCTCATTAGAACAATATGTATTTGCTGCATCCCACATTTGATTGTTGAAGAAGTCACCACAAAATTGTTTCTTGTTGACAAAAAGTATGGATAAAAAAAAAACCAGATCACTCCTTGATAGATAATGCTTCATCACCTCTTCAATTAGTTCATTCAAGTTGTATGAGCAGCTATCTACATAGATGCATTTATTAGAGCCAAAACAATATCTTCTCCTACAAGAGTTCTTGATTGCTCAAAAGAAACCTCCATATTTCAGTTTTAATTTATACTTGGATAAACCTTGCGTAAGAGTAACAAAAGGCAATAAGATAAATTAGTGGTTTACACTTTTAATGGCTTTCAAAAATTGAACAAGCATAATTTCAGTAGTGGTTAAACAAACAATTTTGAAAGTTTAAGCCTATTTCAAGGGTCATAAGCTTCAAATATCATAACGGCAGGAACACAAAAAGTTCAAAAAAGACAAGTGCTGTATCAGAGTGTACTAGTTGATGGAGTAATTGAAAATTCAGAGTTTCTGACAAGTACAAAATTTGAAGAGCACAAGAGTAAGGGAGGCATCTGACATTTTGCACGAGATATCTCATCTTCCCTCTTTGTTTATTTTTTCAGTTTGGTTCATAAAATTGTCATTAATGACTGTGCTCGTCGGACAAGCTCGTCAGAGGGGCTGGTGGGCATTTTGCTTGTCGGAGAAGCATTACCCTCCAATTGGAAGAGAAAAGGAGTGAGTCTCAAGTTGGAGCCTAACTGGAAAGCTCCAATTGTTCATTAATAGATTTGTTAGAAATCTTGAATTAAAAGAAGCTGACAGGCATTTCCAACAGCTTTGTAGAAGAAAGAGATGACTGATTTGCGCTTCAGAGGAGAGGCGAGAGAGACAGAAAACGAAAGAGAAGACATTTTGCTATTTTATTCTAACGTTCTTCCTAAAAAAATAATTTTATTTGTACAGAGGTGCTGAAATTAAAATCAAGTTCATTTTAATAGCTGTAATTAAATTCAATCTAATTTAAAGGACGCAAATGCTCTAACTTACCATACCAAAAAAAAAATAAAAGAAGAAAAAACATTGAAGCCACTCTAATGAATGTCATATATGTAAATATTCCTTCACGACAACAACGTACATTGGTTACTACATAATATCAGCTGAAAAGCCAAACAAAGATTTAATACAAGCACCTCAATAAAAATAAAAATGTGCATTCTGATATTATAAGAACAACAAAATTGCTATAACTAAACAGGAGGAGATTAATTTAGAATTGAAAACAACAAATTGGATACCTTTAGCCTCCCAGGGAATGCTCTCTGAAGAAAACCAATTGCTCTGGGTCCTCTATCAAAGCTTTAAGCGATCTTGGTATAGGTGGTAGCCTCACTTCCGAAACACCCTCCAAAATTTGCACCACTTGACGCATAGTTGGCCGGTTGTTCTCTTCATCTTGAATGCACCAACAAGCAACTCTACACACTCTCTCAACCTCTTCTAAATTAGCATCACCATTCAAACTGGGATCAAGTATTGCGAGCATGTTTCCTTCGTTTAATTCTATTGCCGCCAGCAGAGGGAAATAATCAACATTTTTTCCTTCTAGTTGCTCTGAGTTTCTTCTTCCTGATATGAGTTCAAAAAGAACCATACCATAGCTGTAAACATCTGTTTTTGAAGTAATTGGCACCCCAGATATCCACTCAGGAGCGAATATCCAATTGTTCCTCTTAGAGTAGTCAAAACCCTACTGAATTCTCTCCCGACAAGTTTTGCCATGCCAAAATCGGCTACCTTTGGAACAAAGAGTTCATCCAGCAAGATATTCTCAGGCTTAACATCACAATGTATTATGCAATCTCTACAACTATCATGCAAGTATGACAATCCCCGTGCTGCTCCGAGCGCAATTTGGAATCTTCTATTCCAATTCAAACAAGTAGAACTTCCTCGGAATAGTTGCATATTTAGTGATCCATTCTCCATGTAATCATAAACTAGTAGCCTTTTGTCCCCCTCACAGCAAAAACCCCTCAAATGAACTAGATTTACATGTTGAACAATGCCAATTGTGTCCACTTCATTTCGGAATTGTTTTTCCCCTAATTGGAGAACCCCATCCAGCCTTTTCACTGCAACAGCTAAGGAATTTGGTAATGTTCCCTTAAACACTGAACCAAAACTGCCCCCACCAAGCCTTTCGGAAAAATTATTTGTCATTCTTCGCAGATCACCATATCTAAATGCAACCAAGCCACTTTCTGATCCACTTGTGGCTAGAACAAACCTTCTCCTTTGGTAGCTTCTGGCCAATAAAAGAATAACAACCGTGAAAGCTAGAAAGCCTATGAGAGATCCAAAGATAACGCAAATAATCTTCTTTTTCATATGGCTTGGCTTCTTGAACTCAGATGCTGACAGACGAAGAAATAGAGTGTCTCTAGTGGAACTATCTGTTTCTTGATATAGATTAAGCAAACTGTCGTACCAAATCGAGCAATTATTACTATTATATGCATATGCATTGCAAGAACAATTTTGGAGACATGCGCTTTCACAATCTTTTACACTAGCATTGTTTAACATATGTGGCTTATCTGGTAGGCTTATTCCTGATATTTCAAAGAATTTATCACTTTCTTCCTTTGGTGATGAACCATTTGTAATGCCACATTCCACGGGAGAGATCCTTTGGCAACCTTCACTTGAATCCCCAAGATCCCAATCTATGGAATTTACTTCTTTAAAACCTTTTACACAATTGCAATACGGTAAGCTATTTGTATCACAATTCCCAAAAGGACCACACAGAGCATAGACATCACACTGTGCTTGTGGTTGAGTCCATAAAAGGATCCATTGTTGTGATTCCTCCAGCCATGTCAGTTGCTTTATTTGCCCCGATAAATCCATCACAGACCTCGAAGTTATACTGTCATCCTGCAATGAGTATGTGAAATAGCTCTCATTTTCATTTGAGACATACTCAAAGTTGTATAGATAATGTGAACTCATTTCTGGTATATTACTAAATATTTTCCCAGTCCACTCACCACTTCTCCAGTAATATTGCGATCTATTCCAGGATAGGAAAAATTGACTAGAGCCATTTGGGTCTATCTCAAGTGAGAAGATCCCTTCTGCCGGGTCATCAGAATTTTTCCATGAAACCAAGCTCTGTTGGCCGAATTTGCTTCTCCCAAATTTACCACCGGGTAACCATGTATTGGTCGGGTGATCCATGCTTTGCCACAAGTATGTGGCAGTTTGATTGGAACTATATTTTAACACAAGGTTCCCAGTATCTAACAATGTACAAATTGTGAAGTTTGAACTCAGAGAGGTCACATTTGTAGACCAAATATGATTCTTGTTATGATCCAAGAGAGCCATATTTCCAGTGGGTAAAATTCTGAGCTCACTAGTGTTTGGGTCAGAGATTGGTGCATTTCTGTTTGCAATCCAAACAGGAGTGAACTGGGACACCTTCTTGTACCAGATACCAAGGTAGTAATTTGGAGACATTGATTTGTTACCTAACTGGAAGAAACCAAGCACAAACTTCCCACCTTGAGAGCTTATAGTCTTGTTTCTTGAGAGAGAGCTGTTGAAGGAGATATAATCCGACTCAAAAGAGGTAGAAGGTATGTTAAGACAGAGGAACAAGAGAAAGGAGAGAAAACTATTATATTTTAGAGAAGCCATGCCTAACGAAAGAAAAATGATAAAAATTGTCCTGTTTTGGAGTACACGGAACAGTGGTGGTGGAATGTGAATTGAGAGCCATAAAACTGAAATACATGCATTTGTTGAAGGCTTGTTTTTCTACTTTACTGTGATTATTAGGAACTGGTTGATCTCTATCAAGCTATCAATTAGACGTTCCTTATATGTTGCGTATAGCTTTTTTCTTTGTTTTTTGGCTTTTCTCATACCAAAAGTTGGAATTCCACAGACAAAAACAAATTTTCTCAACGCATTGATTAGTTTGTTGACTTTTAAAAGTTGTTAGAAACTTAGGTTGTCACTATTGGGTCAAATATGTAAACATTGAGCTCGACTCTCTACATTTAAATCCACCAATGCTTAAATAGGACAAATATAAGGTCTATGATTTAGAATAATCAGCTATTGCAAGTTGCAACAAAAATCTCAAGTTGGGAGGTAGAGATGGCTGAGGGTAGCATTTCTAAGTGCGTTTACAGTGTGCCAGTCGTATATATCATATTGCATGTTTTATATGTTTTCTTGACTCCTATTTTATATGAGGTTCTGGAGGGAGAAACAAGAGAAGGAAATTAGAGAGAGTGATTTCCTTATTTGATTTGAGGCAAGGAGTTTGGTACGTCATATGAGACATTCAATTGTTGACTTGGAGCTTAACTCAAAAAAAAAAAAAAAAAGATTTGGAGCTTCCGACTTTTTTATATGATATATAAATCAATCTATTATTCCTCTGAAAGACAAATCACCAATTGATGAAACAGGCAGAAAGCCGAAATTCCTTTTAAATGTTTGAGCAAGTTCAGTATAAGTTCTCGCTCCGGTCCAAAATGCATTAATCTTGAGAAATGAGAATCAATCAAGCAGAGAAAAGGTTCCAGGGTGGCTTAATCTTTGTTAGGTGCCCAAGTTCAAGCCCGAGTCTAAGTTGATAGTATAACATTTAGGCGACGACAATTATATAAAAAAAATGTCCAAGAGTTGAGTTATTATTATTATTATTTTTTTGGCAAAGAACCCGTAGAGAGTTGAGTTATTTTGTATTCACTTATTTCAGTTATTTCTATTGAAAGTGATTTAAAATATACATTCTAATAATTTTTAACATTAATTTATGTAACTTCTAATTTTGTTAGTATATCGATTAATTAGATGATCAATTTCTTTTTTAAGGTCAGTTGGCAAGAAGCCAGCTGACAATATATTAATAAGAAAAAGTTATTTACAGGCTCCTCATTGGAGTTTTACAACCCTAATCTCACATCAGCTATGAAATAATACACTAATCCAAACAGTAAATGAGCGAGCGTGATCATAAGTGCCCATTCTCTTTATCACCCTCCTCCTAGCAGTTGATCTCGCAGCGTATAGCTTCTTGTACTGCTTCATCTATTAACTTATGCACTTGTTGACATTCTTGTGAGAATATCCTCTGGTTTCTCTCTTTCCATAACGTCTAGACCCCAACTGCCCATGCTCCATCCCATCGCTTCCTCTGAAGTCCCGATAGGTAGGTTCTTTGTGTCCACCATATGTCCTCAATTGTTGCATCACCGGTTGGGGTTCTGATGTTTATTGAAGTGCATAACTCTCTCCAAAAAAGTCAGGCAAATCCACACTTCCAGAACAGATGGTCTTTTGATTCCCTTCCCTCTCTGTTACACATAACAGAATCCTCCTCTACTGCACACCCTCTTGTTATCAGGACTTCCGTTGTAAGTAATTTATCATATACTAGTAACCAGCAAAATACTTTTACTTTGACCAGTATCTTGAGCTTCCACAGTACTCACTGCCAAGGGCACCTGACTCCCTTTTGATGCAATATCGTGTATGCCGAGGCCGTTGTGAAAACCGCCCCCTCGGTCCATTTCTAACTCAGGAGGTTTATGTCCAGATCCATTATCAGTGAACAATCAAAGAAAGTGCTGAACTATGTCAATGATTTAAGGAAGTAGGACCCCTGCAACCCCAAATCTGATTGGTGAGTGCTCCCATGCAGTTGGAGGAGGGTTTGTGCCCACAGTCCATTTGGCTCGTGGTGAAGCTATTTGACCAGTAATGCTGCATTCTGGTCGGCGATATCTATTATTCCCAAACCTCCTTTTTGTTTTAGTGCGCAAGTTCTTTCTTGTGATCAGTAATGCTGCATTTGACCAATAATGCTGCATTTTGTGATCAATTGAATGAATCTTTTTTGTTCACATGGAAAGTCACATATTCAAAACTCAAAAACAAAAAACAAAATCCTATACAGATTATTAGTTGAATGGATATTTAACCATCAATCTTTACTTGAAAAGAACAGTATGAATATTTTTTTGGAAATAAATCTGTTGTTATTTCTTGGGAATAACAAGAACCTGTTATTCCAAACCCAACCGATCAAATTTTTCCAAGCGCGAATCTCAACGAATTAAGTTTTTCATGTACGAATCTCAACGAAGATCAATAGTTGAGATCGGAATAACAGGTTCCTGTTATTACAGCAGATTTATTTCCATTTTTTTTGCTATGTAAGTGTTGGACATAACATTAGGTGATTGTTTCCAATTATTGTATATGAAGTAGATAATCAACTGTACAAGTTAAACGTCAGCTTCCATGGGCACGACCACGAAGCAATGAACAAATTGCTCTTTGGGCATTGTATAAGCCAATATTTTAAATATATTTTTACTAATGCATGCAGAAAATCACTGCATACCGCTTATACGGATTTAAAAAAAATTATAAAATAAAATAGAGTATAATAACTCGTAATATAATATTATAGTAGTATGCGGATTTATGTAACTGTAACTTACAAATATAATTTAATTTGATAAGTATTAATGTCACAGCATTTTTGTTAATTAAACAAAATGAAAGTTTGTAATATATACCATTGTCAGCCCATATTTCATATATGTTATTGTCAGTCATTTCTTTTATTAATGGCCCAACATTCTTTAAAAAATTCTTGGGCCCAATATTCTTTGGTAATAAAATAATGAATATTTTATAGCGTCGTAGCTTGGGACAAATCTGCACAGGCGAAAAAAAGAAAACCCGTAGCTTGCTTCAAAAAAAAAAAAGACCTTTTTAAGTGTAGCAATTTGTCTTTTTATGGAATATCAGTATGCACATTATATTTTTATTGATGTGTCTTTTTTTTTTAAATAAGATAACATCTTACGATTTTTATTGATAAAAAAATATATACATCAAAATTAACACCTATCTACATCATAGTAAAGATAAAATTAATATAAGATCTTATTTCTAATTGCACTTCTCTACCAAATCTGTCTGATCATATCAGATCCATCTGATCTGGATTGACAACTTACTAATCTGATCTTCATTTTCAGATCTAGATCGACGACCTGCCTGCACTTCTTACGCATTGAGTCCTCTTGCAAGCAACACTCGATCTAACTTCAAGGCCACCAATCCTCTTGTCGCGCACATAAAACCCCTATCTAGTCGTGCATCTAGGATTGATGTTCACACTTTAGAGCCATACTCTCCTCCACTCTCCGTCACACTTCATTGATGCGGTTATAATCAGTGTTCTAAATAGCTAACTGTAACTACGCTATAACTACACTATAGCTTTTTCGGACCATAAAAGCTATGCTATGGGATAAAAGTTCGCTAATTCAGCTACGACCTCTATAGCTGTAATAGCTTACCGCTATTACTGTTACGCACTATTGCTGACGCTATGCTACATGGACTTTTTTTATTTATTTTTTGCAATTTGCATGGGCTTCTATGCTTATGTTCTTATTGTGATGCTGCATGGTCCGCTATGCTAGTTATGCTAAACCAAACCCTGCGCTTATGTTCCTATTTGTGATTTAGTTTCTCCTTTTATATCGGAAAATATTCAAATATTAATTCTTCCTTTTGCTTGCTCTTTGTCTTGTATTCACTTGTAAAATTATTGCTCTTCGTTTCAATTGAAAGCTAATTTCGATTATTGTAATATGTAAAATAATCAAATAGGTACTGACTTCATTTCACTTGTAAAATTAATTACAATTCGTCTATTATAATCTGTAATACGAGGTATGAACTATTAAAGAATATTACCTTGTAGATCTTTTTTCTTCTTCTTATTTGCATGATCGAAAAATCGTTTAGATTTAGATTAGTTATTATTTGGTTGTTACTCAAATTTTATGTTGATAATTAGTAGAAATATATAATATAATTTTTTAAAAGAAAAAATTGCTATGTACGATGCCTTTCATTATAGCTACGCAATTCACGATAGTTTTTTTTTTTGCCTCTCCGCAACAACACTATAATCGCTATTTAGAACCTTACTTATAATATATCTTTGATTATGTCTTTGCTTTTGGTTTGGCTTTTGCAGCTAATAATTAGGGATCATTATTGTTGTTGTTAATTGTCACTCGTCAACGAAGGAAATAGATATTTACATATCTGGTTTTTTTTTTTTTTGAGAAAAAATAAGGATCAAGGTCCTTATTTGCTTTATTGATATCAAGATTTCAAAATGAAACCTGTTACACAGGATTGCAAAAGGTAATTTAACAAAGTTGAATCTATTGTGCAATTAAGAAAAAGAGGAAAAAAAAGAAAGAAAGGAAAAAGATAGTAAAACCAAAAAGCCTTTTTTTGAAAAAAAATCAGGAAGATAGAAAACTCTTCTCGGGAGCACTTCAGTGTGAATATCTCCTTTCTTCTTGCACTTCTTCAATTAAATTACTCATGCTTTTGATATCTTCTCTAAAGATCCTTGTACCTCTCTCTCTCCATATGATAAACATAGTAATTAGTAACACCTCTCTAGATTTTATATCTCCACCTTTGCCTACTGTCCATTTATGCGCCCCTTCCTCCTTCAACATTCTTTTCCAGTCTCTGTCTGGTAATTCAAAAATACCAGTTAATTCACTGTACATATTTAGTGCAAAGGAACCCTCAGTGAATAGATGTTTCACTGATTTGCTCTGTCTCCAATACATGACACACATACTAGGCAAGTTTTATCCTCTCTTTTCTAAGTTCTAAGTTGTTAAGATTCTTTTGTAATATATAAGTCATCCAAAAATCATTAATCTTGGTTGTACTTTTAATTTCAATATTCTATGTACTGTCTCTGAAATTCTTAGTATATATATTTCTAAGACCTTGGTATGCTGTTTTGACAGTAAAAAATCCTGATGATGTTAAATTTCACAAAGCATCATCTTTGACTGTACAATTTACATATATATCTGGTTGTAATTAGAGTGGTTTCCATTTTTTTTTCTTTTTGGTACGGTCAGTAATGCATATATTTGACTGTTTGGACCGTACCTTCGAGGTATGTTGTGCACACAAAAGCTAAATTATGGAAAATATTTTTCCCTTGGGAGAGTATGTCATATATATATATATATATAGGACAGTGCTACCGTGCTACGCGTAGCATAGAGCACTCTGTGCTACGGCTCACTTTTTGATTTTTCAAAATTCTAACGGTCGATCCGAACCATTCAACATGATCTCCATATTAATATGTACTTGCAAACCAAATTTTACATTTTTCCGAATTTTTTTACTATTTATTAAGCCACTTTGAAAAAACACTAATTTGTACACAAAAGTAAAATCTGCTGGACCATTGGATCAGTGATTTTCAAAGTGGCTTAATATATAAATAGTAAAAAAATTCTAAAAAATGTAAAATTTGGTTTGCAAGTACATATTAATATGGAGATCATGTTGAACGGTTCGGATTGACCGTTAGGATTTTGAAAACTCAAAAAATAAGCCGTAGCACGGAGAGGCTCTATGCTACGCGTAGCATATTAGCAAAATTCTATATATATATATATATACACACACACATACACACACAAGTTGTAAAGGGTTACCATTATATTAGTCAGATTACAACCAGAAAATTAGCTGATTCGTGGAATTCCTATTTCAATCAGAAAATCAGAGATTATCAAATTTGTTGAATAAATAATTATTATATACTCCTAATATTTTCAAACTACGAGTTTCGTATGAGAATCGAGCGAATCATATCGAAGTCATGTGTTAGTGAAATTTTTTTTGTTACCACTCCATAAAATAAAAATTAAATTAATATCATTCAAATTCTTTTTTTTTCCATTCCTACCACCCACGCGCTTTTGATTTGCGCACTAAATTAGTTTGGTGCGTGTACTGGGGAGGCGCATCATATCGGACTGAGGAAGCGCACCAAGGTTTTTTTTTTGCTTATGTTTTGGAATTCAATATTATTTTGTTTTGGTTCTGTTTTTTTTAATGCTCAATATTATTTTGATAAAATTACAATGTGAGTCATCTATTATACGTATTTTCGTATGTCAAGCTAATTTTATTGGAATGATACGATAGATAATAAGAGGAGAAGATTAGTTAATTAGATTACGTGCATTTTTATTGGAATGATACGTATGTTCGTATGTCAAGCTAATTTTTTTTAAATATTTGTTAGATTAGTTCTTTTAATGTATAATAAATTAGCATAATTATACTAAAATACACAATGTTAAATTATGCTAAAATACGCTAAAATACAGTAAATTACGCTAAATTTTGGATAAAAGAAACGATATCTTCACTGAGAAGGCAAAAAATGACGACAAAACTTCAAACGGCCATAAAACGGTGCTCGAGTGTCCGATTTCAGCAAATGACCATTTTTCGTAAAGCTTGCGAAAATACGCATGCGTCACTGAAGCTTTGTCATTTTTCGAAATTCGTCAAAAAATAAAGGGAAGAGCCTCAAAACTTGAGTTGAAATTTCCAATTAAGATTTTCATTTCAATTTTTCGATCTAAGTAGCTGATCAGTAAACTGGTTATATAATGAATTAGTAGAATACCAATTTTTACTATTTTTGTAATTCTTTTACTATTTTTTATGATTTATAAAAGATGGTACAAAATCGGCCTAATGTAGCGTAATTTAGCGTATTTCAGTATAATTATGCTAATTATAAATCAAAAGAAGTAATCTAACAAATATTTACTGTATTTTAGCTAAAATATGGTAAAAAAATCACAGCCAAAAAATCAGCTAACGTGGTATATTTATTATTTTGTATTTAACTTTGGATATTAATAAAAATCACGGCCAAAACAGAAACAAACAAAAAAATCTTGGTGCGCCTCCCCAATCCGCGCACCAAGTGGTGACTTGGTGCGCCTTCTCAGTCCGCGCATCATATTGGTGTGCCTCCTCAGTCCGCGCACCAGTCCAATTTGGTGCGCGTACTGAGGCCGCGTGGGTAGTAGGAATGGAAAAAAGATGGTTTCAGTAGTATTGAATTAATTTGAATTTTCTTGGGTGGTAACTAAATAAATTTCGGGTCATGTGGCCCGCTCAAATCCACAAACTAGAAGCTGGTTTTAACTCCTATTCGAATTTCAGAAAAATATTATCTTAAATATAATTTAGATTTATTCTGAAATACTCAAAGTTAGATTTAAATAATGTTGTACTGCTTTGAAGTTTAAATAAGGGTAAGGGCACTAAGTTATCGTTGTCATAAATAAATGATACCCACTTTTTTTTTATTGCTCGTCCTGGAAGCATGGTACCAATTATTTGATCTTTGTTTTTGTCATAATTCATACACTTTTAACTAGGTGACGTAGGACATGAAAGTTCTTTTTTTTAGTATAGGAGTTATAATGAGGAATTAAAAAAATATATATACTCCAAGTAAAAAAAAAATAATAAACAAGAATAACATAATTAAAATCCTGGCAGCTTCTGCCAAAAAAATTTAAAAAAAATAAAAAAAATAAACATAATTAGTACAAAAACCTCAAGTAATATGATTGTAAAAATAACTTTGAGTTGCTTGTATTTTTTTTTTTTTTTGCATTGACAACTGTTCCTCGAGCTTGTGCCGTTCATCTTTTGAGTAATTGATTAAGTCTATTTTGTGAAAGGGAAAATATACTTTTGAGCTTGTGCCCATGCAAACTTTCAAAATAGCCAATATCCCCTTACAAACATCATAATATCCTATATCCCCACAATAACTTCACATTCTTTCTTCTATCTCCTTTTATTTAACTATTTTAAAACTTAAATAGACAACTATAC
Organism: Carex parvula; assembly: GCA_025461045.1. NCBI lineage: Eukaryota > Viridiplantae > Streptophyta > Magnoliopsida > Poales > Cyperaceae > Carex > Carex parvula. The sequence continues at coordinate 34,104 of JAJGRW010002646.1, read as the reverse complement.
CCTTTGATTTTAAACCCTTCTCTATCTCTCATCTCCTTCAATGTATACGCAAAAAATCTGAAATTTAGAATTCATAGAATTAGCGAATTTATAATTATTATTCATACACTTTTAACTAGGTGACGTAGGACATGAAAGTCCTTTTTTTATTAGTATGGAAGGAGTTATAATGCGGAATTCAAAGAAAATATTCTCCAAGTAAAAATACTAAACAAGAATAAAATAATTAGTACAAAAATCTCAAATAAACAGGATCATGAATTTGAGTTGTTTCTATTTTTGTTGCATTGACAATTGTTCCTCAAGCTTGTGTCGTTCATCTTTAATACTTTTGAGTAATTGATTAAGTATATTTTGCGAAATTTATTACATAAAATTTACTAAAAAAATATTAATTAATAAAATATGACTATTATACCCTCTCATTTCTCTCCTTTCTTTCTCAGTCCCATCTCCTCGAGTACGCAAGGGACATGAGGTGGTTCTTTCATTTTCTCTCAAGTGTATGACATGGGCTGGAAGTCTCTGAAACGGAAAGGATGTTTGCATCTTTTTGCTGATCTTTCAATTTGACCTATTCTTTTTCTTTCAATCTTGTTACTGACGGAAATTGGATGACTAATACAACCTGAGTACATGAACCGGTAACTGTCCTTGGTACCGGTACTGGTTATTTCTTTTTCTTTCAATTGAGATCCTGACCCAACTCATGTCCTCAGAGTTGTTGGTAACAATATAATTTATACTGATATACCACTATGCTTATTTACTGCATAACAACAAGAGCTAAGAACAAATCAGACATTTTTTTAGTTTTTGTGAGGCACAAGCTGACGAAAACCAAAATTCCGTCTTGGACTCAAACTCGGATTCGGATTCGAACTCGGACTCAGTACCGGTTGATTGTTCTTCAATCTTCTTGAATGGCTAGGCAGAAGCCTCAAGAAGGGGTCTCACTAGTTCATCATTATCTATGATGATTAATTGCAATATTAAATTATATTGTGAGACTTTATTATGTTACTATTTCTTAGGTTTGACTATTTATATTTTCTATGTCATTTTAATTATGTTAGTTCCCAAGAGTTGGTTAGAATTTCTAAGTTCATTATGTGGTGTTAGTTTCTAAGTTGGACTTTAGTTTTTCTAAGTTATTTATTATAATTGATGTATTATAAGAAGAGATGACATGTCATCCTTTTCTTTAGACTTTGATTAATATATGAAATGTTTTCTTATCTTCTCTCTATTGTGATTTCTCTTTTCTTTGTCTAAATTCTCTTATCAAATTATTCAATATCTCACTAAACCAAACAAAACCTGTACACGCGGAGTAGAGTTTGGGACGTGCTGGCGTCAAATGGTATCAGAGCAACCTATCCCTCCTCTTACAAAATTGTTTCTAATTCCACTAAACCATTTCAAAACCTGTCACTAGCGGAGTTGAGATTTGGGACCGAGTTTGGCGTCACAAGCCGTACACTGTCATCAACTTCTTACAATCTTAATGTTTAGTTGAAGTCTTGTTAAGATACCATGACATCCAGTTCTATTACACAGTTAGTTTTAACACCCAGAATTAATGTCTAATTGAGCTCACTGAAATGTTGTATTAAAGGCAAAGGAACTTGAGTGTCAAAAATATGGTTCCAATGTATGTGGCACTTATGGTGCGAGAGGAATAGACGAACATTCACAGCAGAGGCCAAAACTGTTGCGCAGTTAGCAAGGAAAGCTGCTGGCACGATTCAACACTGGAGCTCAAATCTGTAACTGGTTTCCCAGTGGAGACTGAACCTTTGATTTAGTTGCCTGATAGTTGTTTATTAAGGTGTTTGTTTCATGTACTGAGGTACTTGTTTTTTTGCACAACTTAGTTATATCTATGAGATTATAATAAAGATGAAAGAGGAAAAAATGCTCTGAATATTTTAGAAGGAAAAGTTCAGAGAGGAACCTCAGAACTAAAGAAAAGGTACTGACAGGGGTAAGATGCAATAATTACAAAATAACCCTTATAGTTTTTTGTTATTACAAAGCCACCAAATATTTAGCATTTTTGACAAAATTTCGACAGCATGCCTACTTGATTTTGTAATTTGTATTGATTGATCAATCTGAGCAACTTCAGAAATGCTGTGAGGCAATTTCATATAACTTTTCCACTACGCATATATAAGTTGTTTCAAAGAAGAACAAAAAAAAAAAGAAAATAACTTAAAACTGTTTACCATTATATTCCAAAAACATATAGCCGTATGCTATTTTTTAATTCCAAACATACAAAATGCAAGTACTACCAACTATAATCACAACAAAAAAGGGAATCACATTACAACAACAAGACAATTATACATCATATTTCATTTTCGTATGGTTTTCATCAAGAAATGTAATTGCATCTGCCCATTGTTTAGCGATTTCATCTAGTAATTTGTCATGCTCACTAGAACAATACGTATTTGCTGCATCCCACATTTGATTCAAGAAGAAGTCACCACAAAATTGTTTCTTGTTGACAAAAAGTATGGATAAAACCAGATCACTCCTTGATAGATAATGCTTCATCACCTCTTCAATTAGTTCATTCAAGTTGTATGAGCAGCTATCTACATAGATGCATTTCTGAGAGCCAAAACAATATCTTCTCCTACAAGAGTTCTTGATTGCTCAAAAGAAACCTCCATATTTCAGTTTTAATTTGTACTTGGATAAACCTTGTGTAAGAGTAACAAAAGGCAATAAGATAAATTAGTGGCTTACACTTTTAATGGCTTTCAAAAATTGAACAAGCATAATTTCAATAGTTGTTAAACAAACAATTTTGAAAGTTTAAGCCTATTTCAAGGGTCATAAGCTTCAAATATCATAACGGCAGGAACACAAAAAGTTCAAAAAAGACAAGTGCTGAATCAGTGTGTATTAGTTGATGGAGTAATTGAAAATTCGGAGCTTCTGACAAGTACAAAATTTGAAGAGCACAAGAGTAAGGGAGGCATTTGACATTTTGCACGAGATATCTCATCTTCCCTCTTTGTTTATTTTTTCAGTTTGGTTCTTAAATTGTCATTAATGACTGTGCTCGTCGGACAAGCTCGTCAGAGGGGCTGGTGGGCATTTTGCTCGTAGAAGAAGCATTACCCTCCAATTGGAAGAGAAAAGGAGTGGGTCTCAAGTTGGAGCCTAACTGGAAAGCTCCAATTGTTCATTAATAGTTAGTTAGAAATCTTGAATTAAAAGAAACTGATGGGTCTTTCCAACAGCTTTGTAGAAGAAAGAGATGATTGATTTGCGCTTCAGAGGAGAGGCGAGAGAGACAGAAAATGAAAGAGAAGACATTTTGCTATTTTATTCTAACGTTCTTCCTAAAAAAATAATTTTATTTGTACAGAGGTGCTGAAATTAAAATCAAGTTCATTTTAATAGCTGTAATTAATTTCAATCTAATTTAAAGGACGCAAATGCTCTAACTTCACCATACCAAAAAAAAAATAAAAGAAGAAAAAACATTGAAGCCACTCTAATGAATGCCATATATGTAAATATTCCTTCACAACAACAACATTGATTACTACATAATATCAGCTGAAAAAGCCAAACAAAGATTTAATACAAGCACCTCAACAAAAATAAAAATGTGCATACTGATATTATAAGAACAACAAAATTGCTATAACTAAACTGGAGGAGATTAATTTAGAATTGAAAACAACAAATTGGATACCTTTAGCCTCCTAGGGAATGCTCTCTGAAGAAAACCAATTGCTCTGGGTCCTCTATCAAAGCTTTAAGCGATCTTGGTACAGGTGGTAGCCTCACTTCCGAAACACCCTTCAAAATTTGCACCACTTGACGCATAGTTGGCCGGTTGTTCTCTTCATCTTGAATGCACCAACAAGCAACTCTACACACTCTCTCAACCTCTTCTAAATTAGAATCACCATTCAAACTGGGATCAAGTATTGCAAGCATGTTTCCTTCGTTTAATTCTATTGCCGCCAGCAGAGGGAAATAATCAACATTTTTTTCCTTCTAGTTGCTCTGAGTTTCTTCTTCCTGATATGAGTTCAAAAAGAACCATACCACAGCTGTAAACATCTATTTTTGAAGTAATTGGCACCCCAGATATCCACTCAGGAGCGAGATATCCAATTGTTCCTCTTAGAGTGGTCAAAACCCTACTGAATTCTCTCCCGACAAGTTTTGCCATGCCAAAATCGGCTACCTTTGGAACAAAGAGTTCATCCAGCAAGATATTCTCAGGCTTAACATCACAATGTATTATGCAATCTCTACAACTATCATGCAAGTATGACAATCCCCGAGCTGCTCCGAGCGCAATTTGGAATCTTCTATTCCAATTCAAACAAGTAGAACTTCCTCGGAATAGTTGCTTATTTAGTGATCCATTCTCCATGTTATCATAAACTAGTAGCCTTTTGTCCCCCTCACAACAAAAACCCCTCAAATGAACTAGATTTACATGTTGAACAGTGCCAATTGTGTCCACTTCACTTCGGAATTGTTTTTCCCCCAATTGGAGAACCCCATCCAGCCTTTTCACTGCAACAGCTAAGGAATTTGGTAATGTTCCCTTAAACACTGAACCAAAACTGCCCCCACCAAGCCTTTCGGAAAAATTATTTGTCATTCTTCACAGATCACCATATCTAAATGCAACCAAGCCACTTTCTGATCCACTTGTGGCTAGAACAAACCTTCTCCTTTGGTAGCTTCTGGCCAATAAAAGAATAACAACAGTGAAAGCTAGAAAGCCTATGAGAGATCCAAAGATAACCCAAATAATCTCCTTTTTCATATGGCTTGGCTTCTTGAACTCAGATGCTGACAGACGAAGAAATAGAGTGTCTCTAGTGGAACTATATGTTTCTTGATATAGATTAAGCAAACTGCCGTAACAAATCGAGCAATTATTACTATTATATGCATATGCATTGGAAGAACAATTTTGGAGACATGCTCTTTCACAATCTTTTACACTAGCATTGTTTAACATATGTGGCTTATCTGGTAGGCTTATTCTTGATATTTCAAAGAATTTATCACTTTCTTCCTGTACCAGAGCCTTAGCCGATGAGCTGCGCTATTCCGATTGACCCGATTCTTGCTCTAAATAATGTTAAATAGCCTCAAAACATGTTTCCTGCACTAAAACACAAAGTAGGGTAACAGTAACCTTTTTCATGGATTAATTAAACTTAAATGTGAGAAAATAAGATAAAACCTAAGCCAAAACCCTACGTAATTCACTATCAATTTGAGCTTGATTATATATTATTCTAGTTGTATTTCATCTTCATGTAGTTGTATTTCATATTATTTCCAGTTGTATTTCATCTTCTTCTAGTTGTCTTTAACTTGTACCGGTTGTCTTTCTTATTCTACTAATTGGCTTTTATCGTCTGCTACATGTTGTATTTCATCTTCTTCTACTTGTCTTTCATGTTCTACTTGTTGTTTCGTCTACTACAGGTTGTATTTCATCTTCTTCTAATTGTATTTCATCTTCTACTAGTTGTCTTTTATCTTTTACTGATTGTCTTTCAAGTTCTATTGGTTGTCTTTCATCTTCTTCTAATTGTTTTTCTACTTCTACAAATAGTCTATCATCTTATTCTAGTTGTCTTTCATGTTTTACTGGTTGTATTTCAACTACTATCGGTTGTACTTAATCTTTTTCTAGTTGTATTTCATATTATTCTAGTTGTATTTCATCTTCATTTAGTTGTATTTCATATTATTCTAGTTGTATTTCATCTTTTTCTAGTTGTCTTTCACCTTGTACTGGTTGTATTTCTTGTTCTACTAGTTGGCTTTTATCTTCTACTACAAGTTGTATTTCATCTTCTTCTAGTTGTATTTCATATTATTTTAATTGTATTTCATCTTTTTCTAGTAGTCTTTCACTTTGTAATGGTGGTCTTTCTTGTTATACTAGTTGTCTTTCATCTTGTTCAAGTTGTCTTTCATTTTCTACTGGTTGCCTTTCGTCTACTACAGTTTGTTTTCATCTTCTTATAGTTGTTTTTCGCGCCATGTACTGGTTGTCTTTCATTTCTACTAGTCGTCTTCATCTTCTACTAGTTGTCTACTAGTTGTATTTCATCTTTTTCTAGTTCTCCTTCATCTTGTACTGGTTGTATTTCATCTTCTTATAATTGTCTTTCACCTTCTACTAGTTGTCTTTCATCTTCTTATGGCTGTCCTTCAAGTTCTATTGGTTGTCTTTTATGTCCAACATGTTGTCCTTCATATTCTTCTAGTTGTATTTCATCACCTTCTAGTTGTCTTTTATCTGTAATGGTTGTCTTTCATCTTCTTCTAGTTGTTTTTCACCTTCTACTAGTAGTTTATCATATTCTTCTAGTTGTCTTTCATGTTCTACTAGTTGTCTTTCGTCTACTACATGTTGTATTTTATCATTTCATGTTATTCTAGTTGTTTTTCATATTATTCTAGTTGTATTTCATCTTTTTATAATTGTCTTACACCTTGTATTGGTTGGCTTTCATCTTCTACTAGTTGTCTTTCATCTTCTACTACAGGTTGTATTTCATCATCTTCTAGTTGTATTTCGTATTATTCTAGTTGTATTTCATCGTATTCTTGTTGTCTTTCACCTTGTACTGGTTGTCTTTCTTATTCTACTAGTTGGTTTTTATCTTCTACTAGTTGTTTTTCATCTTTACTAGTTGTCTACTAGTTGTATTTCATCTTTTTCTAATTATATTTTATTTTCTTATAGTTGTCTTTTATCTGGTTGTCTTTCATTTTCTTATAGTTGTCTTTCACCTTCTACTAGTTGTCTTTCAGCTTCTACTGGTTGTCTTTCATGTTCTATCGATTGTCTTTCATGTTCTACCGGTTGTCTTTCGTCTACGACAAGTTGTATTTCATATTCTTCTAGTTGTATTTCATCTTCTTCTAATAGTCTTTCATTTTGTACTGGTTGTATTTTATTTTCTACTGGTTGTATTTCATCTTATACTGGTTGTTTTTCATCTTCTTCTAGTTGTCCTTTATTTTATACTGGTTGTCTTTTATTTTCTTTTTGTTGTCTTTCACCTTCTACTTGTTGTCTTTCAGTTTTTACTGGTTGTCTTTCGTCTACTGCAGGTTGTATTTAATCTTCTTGTAGTTGTATTTCATATTCTACTAGTTGTCTTTCATGTTCTACTTGTTGTTTTCGTCTACTACATGTTGTATTTAATCTTCTTTTAGTTGTATTTCATATTATTCTAGTTGTATTTTATCTTCTTATAGTTGTATTTCATATTAGGATTTTGGGTTTTGGGTTTTGGATTTTTAAGTTTAGGAATTTTAGGGTTTAGAGTTTTTGGTTTTTAGGTTGGGGTTTGGAGTTTGGAGTTTTTTAGGTTTTTTTAGGTTTTTTTAGGGCTTTTAGTTTTAGGATTTAGGATTCAGGGTTCAGATTTTTCTCGTTAATGACTTCCTGACAATAAAATATTATAGTCATAAAATACTAATTATATGGACCAAATAATTAATACAAGATTTCTTCTTTGATTGTTTCACTACTAGAATCTCCGTTTTTACCAACGGTAGTAAAACGCATTTCCAAGTGTGTGAAGGGCTCATGGAAATAAATCGACTTTTCTGACACCATAAACTATTTCCAAGAGGCAGTCCATGGAAAACGTTACGCATGGAAATATTTCCTGCTTGCCCATGGAAATGTACCATTTTCGTCCTTGGAAAAAGTTTTGCATGACCCGCGACCCGCCAAACAGACCAAAAATAATATTTTATTGAAGGCCCATGGAAATAATCAACCACTTGCGCATGGAAATAAGTATGAACAAACTGGAAATAGTTTTTTCCATGGGCTGGCCGTTGGAAATGTTTTGTTCATTCTGATTATAATATTTTATAGTGAAAGCTCATGGAAATACTGGGACAAATGCGCATGGAAATGTTTTACAGATCCAGTTTATATTATTTTATGCCTGGACATTCTTTTTCCATGGGCATGGCCGTTGAAAATGTTTTGTTCATTCTGATAATAATATTTTATAATGAAGGCTCATGAAAATAGTGGGACAAATGCGCATGGAAATGTTTTACCGATCCAGTTTATATTATTTTATGGTTGGACATACTATTTCCATGGGCGTTGCCGTTGGAAATGTTTTGTTCATTCTGATAATAATATTTTATAGTGAAGGCTCATGAAAATAGTGGGACAAATGCGCATGTAAATGTTTTACCGATCCAGTTTATATTATTTTATGGCTGGACATACTATTTCCATGAGCGCGCCGTTGGAAATGTTTTAGTTCCTGGAGACACAACATTTGTATATATTTTAGATCTCCCTTTGAATTGTCTAAATAAATAAATCAGAGCTGCAAGCAAGATTTAATTGTGATAAATTGAAACATTAGATTGAAAACTTAAATTCGGTATTTGGAATAAACCAATATATGAAATTTTGATACAAAACATTGTGACAGCAAGCAATATTGAATTGATACAAAACATTGTGGCAACCAAAATTAGAATCCACTTAAATATTGTCAAGTAGGTGACAAATTTGTCAATAAAAAGAAAACAGAACAGTAGATGGGGATAAAATAGTAATTTGACCAAGCCACTTTACAGATAAGTAAAGGACTCTAAAATAAATACTCTGCTATTTTATTTTCCATTTTTTGGATTTTTCTGCTATTTATTAGCATTTTTTAATCTCATCCAAATTCTGTAAAAATCTGCACTGTTACCAAATAATATTTCTTAGAAAATCCTATACCAAGTCAGTTTCCAGATCACAAAAGTTGATGAAATAAATCATACATGTAGAGTAAATTTTAACATAAATTATTACCAAAAGATCAAAATTTTCTATTTAGCCAACTGCTCGAAGTAAAGTCACAAATTTGACTTTCAGAAAAATTTGAACTGCTGATCTGATATCACTAAATTGAGTAGAAATCATTTAAATAATTTTTTTTAAGAAAAAAATAGGGAGAAAGTCAAGAAGACACCTAATATCACTAAACTGAGTTAGATTATGTCTTGACATTCAGATTTTAAAAGAACAATAAATCAGAAACACTGACCAAAAGATATAGCACAGTGGTAACTATGTGCTACGGTTAAGAAAATATGCTTACCCCATCTCCTGAATCTGAAATTTAAAATAAATCCCTGTGAATCCATATATTACATTGTTGTAAATTTAAAAGAATAAGAACTTCAAAGAAATATGAAATGAATGGTGATCAAGTATCTGCTTGACTAATTGTTAAAAAATATGAAGTACATAAAGGAACCACAACATTGATCAACTATTTTTCAAGTATTTGGTACAGTTCTGATCATAGGGGTTGCAATTACAACAATTTTACTAGTAAATGATAAAAAGCATGATAAATCTGGTAAAGAGACGAACTAGTTACTAGTACATTGTTATCTTCTTCTACTTTAGAAAGGAGGGCCAAATCTGGAAAATTGCAACAGTAATTCTAAAAACAAACAACTTAATTTCTGCTATTGAGAACTCAAGATTCCTTTGACAATACTGACCGGAACCAGTACCGGAATCAATTTAACACTCTCAAATACAAGTGTAATTTGTTTGCTACAGTTATACTCAACCTGTATTTGTTTTTCAATGTATACATAACACATCTTTCCATTTAGGCATTTCCACAAACACCTTCTGTGCAATACATTGCTGGTTCCTAGATTGATAAAATTGAAGTGCCAAATTTTGGTCACTGGATTGTACTTGATAAGGGGTATTCACAACTGAGATTCCAAAGCAGCGGCTACGGTAGCATCCACCGACCTTGCTTATAAAACTATACTTGAAGCAAATATAGACTGTGCTCAAAAGCACATTTGCAAATAAAATAGAGAGAAACATGAGCCTCCAAATGACATTAAATTTTAAGAAAATTAATAAAGCCTAAACTTGAGAGAGAGAAAAACAGCATATCATCAGAGCATTTCTTCTTTACTGTCTTAATCCAAATCTTTAAGTTTTATTTATGTTATGATGTTCTTATTTGTGTCAGTGCATTTATTATGTATTTTAAGACACATTTGAGTGCTCACGTATGTATGTATTTATATGACTTTGTACGCATGTGACAGCTTTACCCTCTTCCAACTACCAATCTTTGGAGAATTGTTCTGATCAATTGGCTATATGGATTTTTGGTTTCTTTATCTTAGAACGTATGTTATATCATGACTTATATGCACAAAAATCAGTAAAAATTGATATGTATCAGAACTGGTTCAGTTTGTATTTTTGTGAGACTCAATTCTAGTACCAGCATATTGCACAGTGCAGTTTTGCCATTTTGGTCAATCAGACTTTGGAGAATTATTCTGACCGATTGGCTAGATGGAAATTTTATTTCTTTATATGGAAATTATGGTAATCTCACATACAACATTCTCAAAAAGTTTCAAAAATTATAGAAGTCGAGAGCTATTTTTGGTTCACCAATTTGTTAAGGGCAATTCATATGCCAGCATAACAGCAGTGCAGTTTTTTTTTCTGCTGACTGAGATTTCAAAAATTGTTTAAAACCCTTTAAAAATTCCTATAAATGGAAAATTAGGTGCAGTGACGTTTATCAGGTATACTCTAACTGAGTGTACATTTTGGGGACATTTGACGGCCTGTAGCTATAAGGAACATGTATGTTTATGAGGCTCAGCTAGTGCGCATGTGCAGCATTTTCTGTTTTCATGATATAAGATTCAAATGGCCACCAGAAATTGTAGAAAATTCCAAATTGGGAAATTCTTTTTTCAGTATGCTTGTATATGTGTCTAATATATGTCCATGCAATGGTTTGGTCATATTCATTCTAGAATTCCCTGTATGATTAATTTACTGGCAGAAGGTCAATCTTGACTGTTTTAGCAACTACCATACCAGCATGCATTGTTTTAAGTTTTGACTATGTTTGGTGTTGGTACATGTATCAAGTCAGGTACAAGGGTGTGTTCAAAAATCTTTGCACAAGGGGTGGAGGTTTGTCACTAATTAAGTCTGGTTTTGAGGCATGAAGGCCATGAAGACCAATCATCATCAGAAGTAGATAAAAAAAAAAAGGACATTGTCAGACATTATATTCATAAGGTTCAAGCATTATATTTTCATTTTTGAGGGCAAAATCATTGGATTCATAAGATTCAAGCATTATATTTTCCCGACAGATCATGGGCATGAAGTGCCTACTGTTTAGTTGCTTTGAACCTTGATCCTCACATATTAGCAATTAGGTCCCTCAATTTGTAAGTAATTAGCAAGTTTTGTAATGAATGAGAATTTTGAACAAGAGTAAAACCAAAACTTTCAGGTGACTCTTTGAATTATTATTTCTTAACAAAATTACCCCTCCCAAACCCTTGCAAAGAAATAAAGTAAATATAACAATAGAGAGAAAAAGAAGCATTTTCATTTGTTCCCTTTTAAATTCACCTCGTGAGCATTCATTTCTAATATAATTCACCATTCTTTGGGTTGCACACGAATTGTTCGATGAAATGCATCTTAGAACCTAGCATTGCTATGAACTCACCATGAGAAAGGGAATGGTCATGGTCTTGCCAAGGCTCAGGTCAGCCACAAAATCGACCAGAACTGGCACCTCCGAATCCAATACTCGGCACCAAATTCGCTCTGCCCAATGGTCTTGACCTGAGAAGGTGGGCATAGTTTGAAAGCCTTAATTTCCACAAATTATTGGTAAATCAGATCTTTGTGTAAAGTGGGGTGCGAAAAGAGGGGAAACGAAATTGTTTTAGAGGGAAATTAGACATTTTAGAGGGAAACAAAATTGTTTTAGAGGGAAATGAAAAGAGGGGAAGGTCGTAAGAAAAGAAAAGAGGGAACATATCGTCCGCCGGTCGATCATTGGGCACATATCGTGAGCTAGTGAAGGCGTACGGGAACATATCGTCCGCCGGTCGATATGTCTAATTTCCCTCTTTAATTTTAACGGTTCCGATCGACCGGCGGACGATAGTGAAGGCGTACGGGAACATATTGTCCGCCGGTCGATATGTCTAATTTCCCTCTTTAATTTCAACGGTTCCGATCGACCGGCGAACGATAGTGAAGGCGTACGGGAACATATCGTCCGCCGGTCGATCGGAACCGTTGAAATTAAAGAGCATCGCATTAAGTTTCTTGTAGCGAAGTTTGACGAGATTTTATTTTCATTTACCTATCCATCGAGTCGATCAAATATTAAAACATCGAACGATTATAAACACTTCACTGTGGATCGAAGCTCGGACACAATAAAAATTCAGAACTTTCATGTTTGTTACGTTCAATATTTTCTCTTGATCATTTCAAAACAAATTTGGAATCATTTCATTTCAGATCGACCGTCGAAATGATCAAGGGACAATGAACGGTCCACAAATATTTACTAAATTTGAAGGGGCAAATAATAATGAAAGTTTATAAAACTAATAATTATGAGTATGATTTGGCCATAGAAGTCGTAAAAAAATTGAAAATATTTTTTTTGCAATTTTTTAATATTTTTTGCTGTGCAAGCATTAATTAATTTGTATATATGTAAATCTGAACCGTTGGATTGAAAATGTGTTGTTTTGATTATCAATGAATATGACAAATGGGTCCCACTTGACACATCAGATATGAATAGCAAAATTTTGTCAAACAGAGGCGCGCAGTGAAATTTTTGGAAAATATTTCCCCCCTTTCCTATTCTTCCAAGGATTTCACATCCTCTCCGGTACCGTAATAGGGAATCTAATACAATTACTGGATCTGGACTGTTCTTTTTAACTTGGCACGAATTGCAAAGCTCAATAATATTGCTCCTGCGCTAGTTCGAATCTCAAAGCGGTTGAGAGTTAATCCAAACCGTAAAGTGAAGCGAATCTTTTACGGTAATGGAGAGGATACTTGTCCATTCTCTAAGTCCCAGTTGAGGTCAAAATATTTCCCCCTCTTCAGTTGCGATCCCTAAATTCACCAAGTCCTTGAATTTCAATAGCGCAGCCTTCCTATTCTCTGAGTCCGCAACCTAATCCCCACCAGCGAGGCAGCGAAGCGACAAGGCGCCCCCCACCCACCCCGCAGATGCGCCACACACGGCGTACTCAGCGATCTGCGTCTCCGGCCTCCGCCTCCTTGGTCCAAGGTTTTTGCTCTTCTCCAAGGTTTTCTCTTTCTAACTCTCTCTCTCTCTCTTCTCTGACCCTCGTTCTCCAAGGTTTCTGATCATGCCATAGCTATTTGGTTATTGCTGTAAGTGTTGGATTTGATTTTGCACCAAGGTTCCTGTTTGAAAGGTTGTAGTATTTTGCTACAGAATGGAGGAAGATGGTAGGATATTTATAGGGTAAAATAAAGGATGAAGGTTTCAATTTTTGCAATTGATGCTTTTGGTAACTATTTATGGATTTTGTAAGTTCACAATTAATTTATTACATGGTACCTGTAGTTGGTACCGTAACATGGTACTGTAGAGAGGGATAAAGAGGATGAACTATTGTCTAGGATTTTGATTGAATAGGAAGGAAGCCCTCACTCACTTATTGATTTCACTGTTTAACTTTTAAGTTTAATCCTGGTTCAACTAACTTTGTGAAAAATTGCTTAATCTTGTTCCATTTTGTTTGAGTTCTCTTTTAATGTTCAATTTTCATTAATTTTTCATTTTACTTTTAGTTGCCTCATTCTTAAAAGCTACAGACCTTCATACAAATAGACCTTCATTTTACTTTTAGTTGCCTCATTTTAGTGACAAATTAACAAGTATCAGGGGTGGAGGTTTATTTGCCTCAAAACCTTGTTAATTTTCTGACTTCATTTTAGTGATACGTATCACCTTGTTAATTTGTCACTAAAATTAAAAGGTTTATTTGCCTCAAAACCTTCATACTTTTGCACCGGGGTGGAGGTTTGTCACTAATTAAGTCTGTAGCTTCATTTTACTTTTAGTTGCCTCATTCTTAAAAGCTACAGACCTTCATATATACAAGTCTATTTTACTTTTAGTTGCCTCTTTTAATGTTGCATGAATTAGCTAGGCATGAGCAGCTCCTTTTGAAGTTACTTGTTGCAGTACTACTACATGACTTGCAAGATATGTTTCTCTAAAGAGCTTTCTACTCTTAATTCGTAGTCTTACTAACTATTTGCACATTACAATTGAACTTTTGTTTGATCCTCAAAAGGTGCATGTAACCAAGATTCATTTTTCTTGTGGTGTATTGCACAGTGGCTCAAGGACGTTCTGAAGCTAGTACGCTTGAAACGAAATCACCAAAGAACCAGCATCAAATACCGTAAGTAATCCATTTCATCATTTAATTCGGATTTGTAGTCCATGCACTTAAAAAGCTTGAATTTTTTAGATGATTTTATTGAATACATTAATGCATTAAAGGTGTTCGATGAAATGCTCAAACCAAAATTAGATTTTAGATGAGGGTAGTGGAGTTGTCAATGATTTTTCAAGTATTAGGGTATTCACAGCTTCTATATACAAGACATAAATAAAAAAATAATAATAAATGTCATTTTATCACTAAATGGGGATATAAATAAATTGAATGGGTTTGAATGGGGAAATAACTAATTTAAAGTTTTGATGAGTAAATATCTAAATTGATGAAGGAGGAAACGGGGCAGTACTACGAGCTAGCCAGCGCTAGTCACTTCTAAGCACGCAGTTGTGCGACGGTTCAGCTTCCCATCAACTCCGAGCTCGAGATAATTAATCTCACTAATTAACAATCTGAATTTTTTCCTATTTTTCTTTCGTTTGTGTGGGAAATATCTGGAGTCATTGTGCAAGAATTAGCAAACAACATTGATTTATATTAACAATTCACAATTCCATCTTTCACATCAATTTCTAAATTGCATAACTTATCTACACAAGGTTTTAATATGTTTTTCATTTTTATTTCACTAATTTTTAAAATAAACTATTTTTTTAAACATTTCAGCAACTCAGAAGACGGTTGACGGACCCTCAAGCAAGGATTGGAGAGGTGGCCGTGCTGCCAGTTTCAACATCATCCCGAGTAGCACCGGTGCTGCCAGGATTATTAAAAAAAATTCAAACAAACATACTCATGAAAATTTAATTTAATTGCTTTCACTGACCTCTTCATGTTAAGTACAAGTTCCATTGAAATAACCTTATAATAATTGATAAATGTGCAGGCTGTAGGGAAGGTGCTCCCTGCTCTAAACGGCAAACTCACCGGAATGTCTTTCCGTGTCCCCACCGTGGATGTGTCAGTGGTCGATCTCACTGTCAGGATCGAGAAGGCCGCCACCTATGACGAGATCAAGGCCGCCATCAAGTAAGTCTCATCCAAATAATATATACCACATATTTGTCAATTTAAAATTATCAAATTTTTTCAAGAACTCTGGGATCATGTTTGAGGGTTTCTCACAAGGAAAAGCGAAGGTTCAATGTAGCTAGCTATTTAGAATCATTATAATAGAAAAGCGGTTAATAGCGTTATAGCTTTTGAGGTCCGAAAAAGCTATAGCGCAGGAGAATTTAAGAAACTATAAACAAGATAAAAGGCAAGTGTTTTATAAAGCTGACCAAAAAAATTGAGTTTTTTATTTGATTCGGATAAATCTGGAGTAAAATGTATGGTATGGTGATTTAACTCTATACCAATATAGTACAAGTGTATGACCTGAATTTCTGAATTACACTAAGTTATATGATTTGTACCAGTATGATATAAGTGCATGACCTGAATTTTTGGATCACGCAAGTTTATAGTTGTGGGTAGTTTCCTTTTTTGAAGTTCTTTTTGTTTGCAACTTTGCATCACATATTACAGATGTACCTATAATATTGGTTCATGTTTTCAATAAGTATATTGTGTGCAATATTAGGCACAAGATGTTTGCATAAATCAAAGGAAAACCTCAAAAATTCCAGCTAGGGGCAAATCTGTCCAATTTAGAAAAGAATTTATAACTCTCAGGTCCTCTTGAATTTTTATTCGAATTTCCTACAGCATATAAACAATACTTAAATGCACTTGATCTGATTTTTCCAGAATTTTTAGTTCAAAGAATTAAGGAAATATGACTTGATTAGTTCAACTCTGTCAAAATTGAATAAAGTCAACTTTTGTGTTGACTGAAATGAAAATTCACATTCTTAATGCAATTGATTGAAGCAATTACCTAGAATCCTTGCACAGATCAAATGTAGAAATTTACGAAAATTCAAAACATATTCAATTAGTGCAATTTGGTGAATTTTGAAGCTTGATGTTTCTTTCCAGTTACTCTTTGCTCTTTTGCTTTTAGATTGTTTATGATTACCAATAACATATTTTTTTTTAATCAATAACATACTTTTTTTTATCAGTAACCTTGCCTATTTTGTTTGCCTTAATTTTAGGTTAGTGAGGATGTTGAGAATTTGAAATTGAAGATCAATATTCTGGAATCGAAACTATATGAGATCAGTTTAATTTTTGCACAACAAATTAAGGATATCTCACCAGCATGTTAAGATGGTTTTGAGTTGACTAGTACTGTGAAAAAATAATATAGCAAAATGCTAAGCTATTATAACATTATATACCTCAGTAATATACTTTTAATTCTTTCTACTCCTTATTGCCATGCTGAACAAATCACCCTCCTCTCAAATATCAGTACCATACCTCAGTAATTTGCTTTTTTATATAATGTGTATTGGTACCAATGACTTCATAAAATTTTCTTTTTATTAGATGGATGAGCAAAGAAACATTAAATGGAAATTGTTGTCTATAGTTTATCATATACATCTGTTAGCTATTGTATATGTTTCTCTCATACCTACCAATTAATGATTCAGTGAATGTGGGAGAAAGAGAATCAAATTCAGCAAGAGTTGAAAGCACAGAGTGAATGTGATCGAGATAAAGCGTTTCAGGGTTAAGGAAAAAGGAAAAAATCACGGTCAGGCATTCAGGGTAGATTCAGGGACTAAGCAGGCTAATCAGCATTCAGGGTAGATTCACATGAAAGTTGCTTACAAATATAAAGTTTGTGTACATTTCCATCTGCCTCGAAAGTACTTGCCGAAGCAACGCGAGGCTCTTGTCTAGTGTAAGTAATTTTGTCAAAAATATTTGCTATATCTTAACATGTGTACTGCCAGCACAATGTGAAAATTAATTGATATTATTCAGAATATATATATGCTTGGTGGGTATATGCAAATAATAACAAGTATGCAATAATACTCTCAAGATTAACTTGTAAATATTGGTTTGTACTAGATTTCACTACATGGCAATATCTTATAATAGTAGAAGGAAATGTCATCTAAAAGAGACGAGACCATCTGAAAAGGATTACTTGTTGGAGGTAATGACTCATTTCTTGCTGTCATTTTACCAAGTCGAATGTAGATGTAAGTTATGGCTATCATTTTATGTGAAGTCGTATTTTTTTATGTTTGTAGAGTGGGAAGCAAAAGCACGACAAGCTAATAGTGATATTAAATTGGTCCTAATTCGGATTGGTGTTGCGCTTGGCAAGGATGTCGGTGTTTTTGTAATGTGTTTTGCACATATTTTGGTACTACAATGTATGATGACTGTGTAACCATTAATTATATGCTTTTGATCAAATTAGATATCAATGTGTTTGTGTTTGTTTGGTTTAATGGGAAATGGGGAATATGAAACAGTACCGGGTTGGTACAGGGAGGACTGCAGAATGGGGGCAAACTGATACAATACCAGTTAGTATGGCATTTCCATGGGTTTATCCACCAAACACTAGAACAATATTCCATGGAAATATGCACCCATGGAATAAGTCAAGTGGGTCTCACGTGTCCTTGGAAATAACCAGATCTACCCTTGGAAATACTCAGTGGGTCCCAGGTTCGCTACCCCTTGGAAAAAACTCGGTGGGCCCCACCTTAGTCGTCCATGGAAATACTCAAGTGGGGCCCACCACATTCATCCTTCGAAATAGTCAAGTGGGGCCCACCTTAGTCATCCTTGGAAATACTCAGTGGGTCCCAGGTTCGCCAACCCTTGGAGATAATCAAGTGGGGCCCACCTCAGTCATCCTTGGAAATACTCAAGTGGGCCCCGTTCACAATCCCTTGGAAATAATCCTAACAGGGGCCAGGTGTGAAACTATTTCCATGCGTACCTTTTCCAACGGCCGTCGCATGGAAAAAGGCTAAAAAAACTATTTCCAACGGGTAGCGCTTGGAAATAACAGTTTTTTTGAGTTTTTCCATGGAGGCTTGTTGCGACGGTAATATTTCCAAAGGCGGCCATTGGAAATGACGTTTTTTGGGCTTATTCCAACGGGTAGCCGTTGGAACAAGCCATTTTTCTCCCGTTGGTAAAAACGGAGATTCTAGTAGTGTTTACACTAATACGGTGGGCTGATATCTTTTGTGCCTGCCTCAAGGACCAACAGATGGATGATATTTATATATACATTTTTTCCCCAGCTGCAATATTACAATAATGAGATGTCCTGCTAGAAATTTTTATTTGAAAATGTTACTCTTCATGATATACATTTTTCCCCAGCTGCAATATTATGAGATGTCCTGGTACAAATTTTTATTTGAAAATGTTACTCTTCATGACGTATGTTTATTTAACATTCATAATATTATATTGGAAAACGGCAAAACATTATGAAGGATTTATTACCGACATTTTTATTAATATCCAAAGTTAATTACAAATTAATATATATATATGCCCAGAACCGCGGGTATTTCGAAAAATGCCCATACCGGCCAGAATCTGGCCGGTTTCTTCCGTTTTTTTTTTTTAAGAGACACTATGAAGGGCAAGATAATTAAATCTAACACTGAAAATTCGAATTTTTTGTTTAAATTATTTGTTAGATTACTTCTTTTGATGTATAATTAGTATATTTATACTAAAATACGCTAAATTACTTGACATTATGTTGAATTACACTATATTACATTAAATTATGCTAAATTACATTAAATTACTCTAAATTACACTACTTTCGCTAATTATAATGAAATACGGTAAATTACGCTAAACTACGCTAAATTAGGCCAATTTTGTGTCATCTTTCATAAATCATAAAAAATAGTAAAAAAAATCCAAAAATAGTAAAAATTGGTATTCCAAGTTCATTATATAACTAATTTACTGAGCTATTAGATTGAATAATAGAAATGAAAATCTTAATCGGAAACTTCAACTCAAGTTTTGAGACTCTTCTCTTAGTTTTTTGAAAAGTCTAAATTTTGAAAACCGACATCGCGAGCACTGACGCATGCGTATCGCGAGCACTGACGCATCGCGAGCAATGACCACATTTCAGCAAATCGGACACTCGAGCGTCGTGGCCATTTGAAGTTTCGTCATCGTTTTTCGCCTTCTCAGTAAAGATATCATCCATATTCATATGTAATTTACCGTAATTTACCATATTTTAGCGTAATTTAACATATTTTAGCGTAATTTAACATAATTAAGCATAATTTAATGAAATATAGTGTAATTCAACATAATTTCAAGTAATTTAGCGTATTTTAGTATAAATATGCTAATTACACATCAAAAAAAGTAATATAACAAAAAATTTAAACAAAAAATTCGAATTTTCAGTGTTAGATTTCATTATCTTGCTCTTCATAGTGTCACTTAAAAAAAAAAGGGAAGACAACGGTCAGATTCTGGCCGGTTTCCGGGAGAGAAAAAAAAAAGGGAAGAAACTGGCCAGATTCCTGTATGAGCATTTTTCGAAATACCCAGTGCTTCTAAGTATATTTATTAATTTGTAATTAACTTTGGATATAAATAAAAATGTCGGATTTATTATTTGTTACTATCTGACCTCTCAAATATAATAGATTCGGTGTAAATTAAAGTTTGATTCTTAATATTATTTGCCTACTATCTGAATTTATCTAACATTCATAATATAATTTGCCTACTAGATCAAAGTTTGATTTTGGAGTGTCCATGGTACCTTTTTAGCCATTTACCTGATCCGTATCGTATTCGATAAGGTGGGTAAAAGTAAGATTTTTTTTTCGTTAGCTTATTTGGTATGAGTATGGATAAAAAAAAATTCGTTAGCCAAATGAGTAAGTGTATGGATAATGACTATTTCATACCCGTTATCCTATAGGGTAATTATAAATCTAAATATATATTCAATTTAATTTCCAACTCACTTAAATATGTATTCGTTTTTTGAATTTTCTTTCTTTATAAAAAAAATTAGTTGGAATTGATTACACATTTTTTTTTTATTAGAAATGTAATTACATATGTGTAAATGAATGAGTTTTTTTTATATTTAATTTGTAAAATATAATAAAACTAATTATTATATTAATATTATTCGTTATTCATCTGCTACCATTCCGTTATCCAATAATATTAACGGGTAAGGATAGGGTAGGGTAAGATTAATTTTTAATGGGTATGGATAGAATATGTATAAAGTCAATATTAATGGGTATGAGTATGAAAATGCTTCCACCCGACCCATACCGTACCCATTGACACCCCTAGTTTGATTCTTGATTAAGTATTACAATTAATTCATAGTACCTCAGTTGAGTATTCCATCTAACTGTCAAATGACTTCCGTTTTTATAAAGAAAAAAAAAAGTAGTTATATTAAATGGTTCTAATTAAGAGTGGGGTTAAAATCTCCATAATTATTTTGCTTTTCTTTTCTTCGAACAAAATGACACTAATAACATTGATCATATTTCCGTACCTTAATTACAAAACAAATATCTGGAACAGAATTTTCAATTTTCCCATTCCGAATTTCACTAAAATATTTATATATTAAAAAGATAATAAAATCATGTACGGAAATTTGCACAAATATATGTAAAAGTATTAGCGGAATATATGTTTCGTAAGATTTAGAAGCATACATCAAAATTTATATTTCTTGAGATTCAACATCTAAACGCACATGTTAAGCCAACACTCTGAATCGCATACATTCAGATTTCATGCGAAAGTTCGATATTATTTCAAAATCAGAGATTCTCGTTGTTTTTTCTCTAAAATAAAAAAAAAAAGTTTCAACAAAAAAGTGAAACAGGTATTTTCAAATTAGTTAAATAAGCTCTTCTACAAATATTGATGCATTATCTTATCTATATACTTTTTTCAAATTCCAATTTTATCAATTTTCAAATTAGTTAAATAAGCTCTTCTACAAATATTGATGCATTATCTATATGCATTAGAGTTGTTTAAAATGGAAGTAGCCAATCTACAAGGCTAATTACCGAAAATTGTTTCATCCCACACCTATATATAAAACCACGATCAAGAAAAATTGGCCCTAGAAAAAACTATGACAGATCGCAGATCGATCCAACAGAACAGATGCATAGAAAACTTCTCTTAACTCTTCAAGTATAGCACGGTCAAATAATGAAATCCTATCAATCGCTAACATAATTTTTTTCCAAAAGATAAACCAAAATGAATCAATTAGGCCCCCAACAAATCAGGTGATATGCCTTATTCAGCTTCTCCTCCGGCATCTTCGCTTTGAGAAACGCATCACCGGCCGCAGCAGATCCCCTTTCAGCAATGCGAGAATTAGAAGAAACCGTCTGATTGGCCTTGGTTGAAACAGAGCTTGCACCGGCACAATTAGAAGCCCGCTGGTAGAGGGACCGCATTGTGTAATTCCACCGACACAACCCGACTTGATCCTTGAGAGCTTCCACAACAGCGACACTCGCAGCCACCACCACTGGTGCTTTGCTATTGATCGCTCCGCTCATTTGTCTGTTTTACAAGAGAGATTGGAGAAGAGAATTGTTGAACTAAGTCTTTTTTCGGCTTGGACTAGAAGTTTTGATTTGGGAAAAGAAGGAAAAGATGGATCTGTATTTATGGAGCGGATCGCGAAAGGAGGGAAGGGATGAGAGGAAGAGGAAAGTATTGATCGGAGAAACTATGCGCGGTTTGCTGGTGATTTTGATTGTTTCAGGTGGGGCCCGTATATTCTGGACTTTTGCGCGTTTGAGCCCGGAAATTTATTTTAGAAATTAAAAAATTTATTTGCTTAAGATTATTTTATTTCTTCAAAAAGCAGATGAAACCACACTAACAGTACAGTTTCACCGTGTACAGATTTCATATCACCGACGGTACCATAACAGGGAATCCGTTCGTTTTAACTTGGCACGAACCTCAAAGCCCAATAATACTGCCTCCTCAGTCAGCTCGAATCTCAAACCGGCTGAGAGTTAATCCCAAACCGTAAATAGCTACTTGTAAAAGGGAATCTTTTACGGTACCGTCAAGGATATGGATTCCTGTGGTTCTAGTGTTTTTCAAACGTAAAACAAATTTGTGCGAACACCACAGGGACTGAAATTTTTTTAGTTGACACTTCAAAAAAATTAAATTAAATGAATACCACTGTTTAGAGTTTTTTCCAATCCTACCACCCACGCTAACTGAGTTCGTGCATCCAATTGGCGGGTCCGCGAATTGAATTGGCGCACCCAGATGTGCGAACTGGATTGGCGCACCTAGTTCCTGGACTGGATTGGTTTTAATAGAGCATCGCGAACCGTTTGATTTTAATCAAACGTTTTTAGAATGACACAATTGAAATCTTTCCTATGTCAAAAGTCAAAAGTTGAAAGTACCACGTGAATTGCGAGATAAAGACAGAAAACATAATGGAAGTAATTACTAATGCACGTGTATACATGCACTTTTGTTCTCCTTCCACATGGCACCTTTGTTCTTCCTCCACTATTGCCATTCTAACAAAAGTCCAGTCCGCGCACCAGTCCGTGCACCTGGTGCGCCAACTCAGAGTGCGCACCTACTAATTTGGTGCGCGAACCCAGTTAGCGTGGGTGATAGAATTGCAAAAAACTTCAAACGGATAGTATTTTTTTAATTTGATTTTTTTGGAGTGTCAACTAAAAAAATTTCGGCTACAGAGATTGCACCTTCCATCAGTTTCAGAATGACCCATATCATTTGTACGGTTCTGTTATTTTTTAAAAGATAAAAAATTAATCAATGTATTTTCTAAAGATTTGATTTTTTTAAATTTCTATAAAAAAAAATCCGAATTTTGTAAGGGCGTGTTCGGATGTCACGGGATTACGGAATGGAAATGGGAATGGGAATGGGAATTCACTTTTAAAAAAGTAGGAACCCACGGGTACGGAATGCACGGGATTAGTTATGGGAATATGAGAAAATGAGTGTTCGTTTGTATCATGAGATTAATTGTGGGAAATCTTTATTTCTTTTAAAATACGTATATTTATTTAATTGTTTTAGTTTTAGTTATAAATATTTTTTTAATTAATTATTGTTTTTGAATAGTATAGCGTTCTGTTCTGTATTGATTTTAACCAATTAAGTTAAAGTTAGCTTAATATAAAAAAGTAATTAAATATAAAATTACAATGAAAAAAAATGTCGTGCCACCATCTATTTATTTAGACCAATAATATATTGTAAATTTAATATTTTAATGGGTTGTAAATTGTAACATTTGGTAAAAAAAAAAATTTAATTATATTAATGAAGTTAGATAAAATTGATTAAATAATAATATTAAAAAGATGAATCATTTCTAATAAAAAATATTACTAGAATGGTACAAATAAAATAAGAAAATATTTATAAATAAATTAAAAATAAGAAAACAACAATTAAAAACATTTACAAACAAGCATTTAAAATATATAATTACAAAAAATAGAAAACAAACAAACATTTAAAATATGTAATTAAAAACATTTAAAAAAATAAACTTTTACAAACACTTACAAAAAAAAAACATTTAAATTATGTAATTACAATTTAAAATGAATAAATGTATAGATTGAAGGGTTCAGTCCGGATCATTGGTTTTCTTAGTCCCACAACTTAAAATGAATAAAGATTGATCACTTTATATATAACCTATTGTAAAGTAAACGGTTATTGGAGAGAGAAAAAGAAAGATTGAAGAGAGTGCATAGTGGAGATGAATAAAAGTTGGCAGCTTTGCCACGACTTCAAACAAAAAGTAAGAAAAGACAAGAATGAGAGAGAATGGGGAAAAAAATGAGTCTGAGACCGGGTTTTTGAACCTCAAAAATTGTACTGAAATGGAAACACATCGGGTACACCTACGGGAAATTTTGAGAAAATTTTTGGACTGCCGAACGCTTCAAAGGAATACAATCCTATTTGATCAAAACCCATCAAATTCCCAGTAAAATTTTGACAGCCGAACAGGGCCTAATTGTTTGAGCAAAACGTCAAATCATCTTGTTCACCTTTTTAGTATCTCTAGGTTGTGTTGCACAAAGAAAGAGAGGAAGCCAATGAAAGGAGAAGGTATGGTAATAACCTCCTCTACACTCCAATAATGTTACAATTTGAATAGTTTGTATATAGAATTCTCGAAATTTTTAAAGTTAGCATTTTTAGAAAATAATAAACCAAAAAATTACAGTTTCTGGGCAATTTTAAATCTACAACGGCCACACTGGTGTTCTGCGGCTTCATTTACTGGGGATCGCAAAATGACAATGCGAACCCTGAAAAGGAGCCACATAATGCCGGAGCAGTCCCTGAGTCTGCATAATGCTGGTGCGTCCTCCAACCTATATAAGGGGTCCGCATAATGCCGGTGCGGCCCCCACGCTATAGCCAAACATGCATTTTTATTCACGTAGGGTGAGTCTGGACAGACTACGGTTTTTGGTCCTAGAGTCCAGCAGACATCCGAGATTGAGGAGGTTCATGACGAGCCAGTTCAGTCTTTGGATGTCCATGCAGAGGACTCTACATACTCAGTAGAGACTGACGAGACGCCACTCTCCAGGCAGGTTTGAGGGTTCAGGAAAAAGAAGCAGAGGATGATTTTTAGTCCTGATCCGTAGGCTTTGACTTGTAGTTTGTTAGATGTTTTGTCAGATACTGGACACTTATTTGTTAGATTATGTCACTTATTTATTTTATTTGTTTTGTTATTTATTTAGTTTGTTCATTATATCATTATCTGTCGTACACAAAATAAAATCGTATGCAAGGCAATACTTATTTAAACGAACGACATTTCTAAAATACGATATGATAAAAATATATCAATTAAAACAAATTTTAACTTAAACAAATAAAAGTACTTTTATAACAAAAAACACAAATAAATTAAAGATTTCAGTCTTACATAAAAAAGGGGAGGGCCGCACCGACATTATGTGGACCCAGGGACCGCTCCGGCATTATGTGGCTCCTATTTAGGGTCCGCATCGGCATTCTGCTGTCCCCAGTAAATGGAGCCGCAGAACATCGGTGCGGCCGTGGTAGATTTAAAATTGCCCAAAAACCAATTTTTTGGTTTATTATTTTTTGGAATGCTAACTTTAAAATTTTTTGGATAGAATTCACCTCATCTCCTTTCATCTCCCCCTCCTCTCCCTCTCAAAATTCACATTATGGAGCAAGTAAACAAGATCGGGTCCGGTCCGGTCACTCCTCTCCCCTCTTCTAGAGCACACCCCTAATATCATTGGTAGTTAAAAAAAAAGACACTAGATATATTACGGATGTCATGTGAAGTTACTAAAGTGTCACAGATTTATTTACCACGAGGAGTGGTCCAATTACACCATTTTTATGATAATACATCTTGACACCATATATTTATAAATTATCTTTTGTAATTTTAAAATCCAAACCGTTTAGCATGAACTCCATATTAAAATGTGTTTTGAGACTAAATTTTACATTTTTTGAAAATTGTTTACTATTTTTTTAAATTTTTTAAAAATAGTTATTTCAATGGTCCAGAATGTCTGAAAACAGTAATTTTGTACACATCTTAATAAATACTAAAAAAATTCCAAAAAAATAAAAACTTTGGTCTGCAAGCACATTTTAATATGAAGATTATGTTGAACGGTTTGAATCGACTATTTGGATTTTGAAATGGCAAAAATAACATATAAACATATGATATCAAGATGTATCATCATAAAATGGTGTAATTGAAGCCCTTCTCATTTAGCAGTAACATATCATAATTATGTTACGGGTTTATTAAGTTACTAAAGTGTCACGGATATTCAGTTGAAATGGTATGCTTCATATCATTCTTTTGGTATTTCTTTGAAGATAAGAATCAATATTCATTAATCTTTTCTATGGAAGAATTAGATTTCTAACATGTGATTATTATTTTTTTTACATAAGACAATTATGGTAAACATGACTTTTTTTATACTCTAATTTTCTAGAGAGAAACTTTTAAAATAAAACAAGAATATATGTCCGACCTTAATCGCACAAATATTATCTATTGTCTTTTGTTGCACTAAATTATGTATTTAAGAATATTAACTATTTATATCCGTATTTATACTGCTACCTATATCCGCGACTGTGGTATTTTTTCTTAAGAGCTATCACAATTGACCTGAAAAAAAATATAATGAGAAACAAATCAAAACAAAATGCAGCTGAGTAGACAGCAAAAGTAGACATGTTTCTTTTATTTTATTTTAAATTATATTAAAAATGTGAAGAAATATATATATATATAGAGAGAGAGAGTGGCTAAGGTCAAAGTGGTAGTTCCTGAGCTATGGAGATACTACTTTTTGGATCGTCTGATTCGCTTTAAATTTCGTGTTTCAAGAGATGATTTTGTCGCTGATCAAATTAGATGGAACGGAAAAAATATCCAGCGCCTCCGTTCTCCGTTAGTTTAGGTTTTAACATCTCCCCTCTCTCTCTCTCTCGCTGAGAGTGGAAATGCAGGCAACTCTTCCCGACAAAGTGTGAAAAAATAGAATTGAGGTGGGAGAAACACAAAACGACGAAGAACAGCAACACAGAATTAAGGTCGAGAGAGAGAGAGCAGAAGAAAGAGAAAGGTGAGAGCATAGGGATCGAGGATGAGTTTCCAAGATCTAGAGGCGGGAAGGATCCCAGCGGCGCAGAGGAAGAGAGGCGGCGGAGCTCCGGCGGGACAGACGGCGTCTCAGGCGGTGGCCGCTGGTATCTTTCAAATCAATACCTCTGTCGCTACTTTTCAGAGGCTAGTTAATTCGCTTGGTACGCCTAAGGACACTGCCGATCTTAGAGAGCGATTGTATGTAATTCTTCCTTATTTATTTTAAATCAATCTCTATCACTACTTTGCAATTGGGAGTCTGAAATTGGTAGAGAAATTGGATATTGCGACTATTTGAGTTGGAAATTTTTTGGAATTGAATTAATCATGTGTAATTTTGGTTTCTCAGTTCTTCCTGATGAATTTCTGGTACATGGAACTATTCTAGTGTTAAGTTTGAATTACGGTTCCATAAAGAGAAAATTCAGCTGGAAATTGTATTCCCACTTCCAGCACTTGTGCACAATTTAACTATGTACACCAAAAGACAAATCGTGTATGTGAGTCTGTCCGAGATAGGCTTTAACCAATGGGCTAACTTTATTTAAACTTTTTTTTCCCTAAATCCCTTTTTGGTTGGGGAAAAAAATTCTAGGAATAAATAACTCTACCATTCAACAAAAAAATAAGCTGGCACCAAATGTTTGAATGAGAGGTAATTAGAAAGAAAAACATATAGAAGGTATAATACGGAGGGACATTAAAAATGCAGGCACAAGACGAGAGCATACATAACAGATCTGGTAAAAGATACTTCAGATAAGCTGAGACAGGCGAGTGAGGCAGATCACCGCTCCCAAGTCAGTGTAAGTGCTGTGTTAATCTCCAAATGCCTATGTTACATCAATATCAATAAACTTTGGTGTTTAGATATTTATTGCATGGATGTAGGCAAGCAAAAAGATAGCTGATGCCAAGTTGGCAAAGGATTTGCAAGCAGTTTTAAAGGAGTTTCAGAGAGCGCAACGGCTTGCAGTTGAGAGGGAATCTGCATATGCTCCTTTCATCTCTGCTTCTTCTCTCCTTCCCTCTAGGTCTGTATTACTGGTTCAGAGACTTGCTCAAAAAGTGAAAATAAAATACCAGTGTAATTGATTGTAAATAGCTACGTGTAATTTTATTTTGAGTTTAATTTGATTGTAAATAAGAGTGTAATTGATTGTAAATAGCTACGTGTAATTTTATTTTGAGTTTAATTTGATTGTAAATAGCTACGTGTAATTAAGAGTGTAATTGAGTGTAATTTTATTTTGAGAAATTTGATTGTAAATAGCTACGTGTAATTCTATAGGTGTAATTGCAACTTCATTTAGTATGAGCACTGTTTGCAACTTCATTTATGTATTTAACTGGTTTTGATAGGAAATGGCATGGCTAATATTTGTTTTAAGAAAGGGCACTTGTGCATTTTAGTCCTGTTTCTGTTTCTGTTTCTGTTTATTTTTCATTTTTTTTTTTTTGGCAACTTAATGTTACAAAGGTTTGTCAGCATGACAAAATAACTTGTATTATAACCAGTACTTATATGACCCCACATACCATTTTGTAGAATTTATAACTATTTTAGCACTGTTAGCCCTGAGTTGTGGTTATCTCAGCATATTAGTCACCTTTATGTATTTTGCCAAAATTTCAATTTAGTACATATGGTTACATTATGGATAAAAAAACTAACAATAAAAAATTCCGTCATTAAAAACTGAAATTAATTTTAGACATGAATTAAATACTACAAAAAGTACTACAAACAATTACTCATTTCATGATTTCAGCATGACAACTAAACTGAACCAAAAACTTGACCAAATTGCACCAAAAACCCTAATGTTTTTTAAAATCACATAATAGTAAATGTAAATGCCAAGCCCTCAAAAGAGGTCTTCTTCATTCCCATAATCTTCATCATCGTATGCACTTTCATCTTTGGCATTTTCATTATCTTCACTCTTAAATTCAGATTCATCTTCACTCGCATATTCTATGAAAATTGGTTCTTTTCTAGTACGCTTGCCCTTTTGTATGAGAATTGTCTCTTTTTCTTTACTTGCCTTTTCGTCATCTTCTTTCTACAATTAGAAAATAAGATAATAATTATCATTTAAACAAGCATAAACAAAATAATGATCATGAATTGAAGTAATATTTACCTTTGGACACTTTCTCATGTTGTGGCCCTCTTTTTTATGACAATAACTACAAGTCCGCATCTTCTTGGCATCTCTTACGTCGGCTGGAGCCTTGAATCGCTGAGGTATTCTTTTACCCTTGCATTGCGATACCGGTGGATCAGTAAATTTCAGATCATCCTCTTCTTTCTTTACAGCTTCTAATTTTGGTTTAGTAGGTTCATCTTCGCCATAGGCTTCAGTGAGATCTGCTAACAACACCAGCATCTCATCCAATTTACCACAAGTCCAATCATAAGCTGTAGTAAGCACAATATGATTGTTCATGATTGTATCCATTCGCTTAATTAAGGCGGTACGCTTGACAGATTTTAGGTTATTGCCGTCAAAACAACGATCGTTCAAACCTTTCTTTGCGCTTGCATTAGCATCACGGGTCCATCTTTTGAGAATGTAATGTTTAGGCAAAAATGGCTCCATCCCCACATGTCGCATCACCAAAAGTGCATGAGAACATAAAACTCCTTGATACAAAAATCCTTTGCATTCGCAATCAGCCCTTCCATTGGCTCGATCGATGCGTACCATGCTATTTCCTTTGTACCAAGTGTACTTGGATTTCAATATCGGCGGACGTACCTCATAGAGTATTTCTCTCTCTACCTCACGAACCCGAAGCGCGATAGTCTTTGTTATTTTGCCCTTCAAAAGTTTGAAAATGCTTCGAGTGTAAATTTTCCGTGCTTCAACCTCTACTACATCACCCGACAATAGTTGTGGGATCTCATTTATTGTTCGAAAATCCTCATCACTCTCTCTCTCTCATAAACACCTTCTATCATTTTCTGAAATCTTGTTGCAAAATCATATAATGAGGTATTAGATCCCAGCCATATCTTTGTCGACGCATTCATACTTTCGCTTCTCTGTGTAGTACTAATGCCTGCACAAAATGACTTACGAAAGTATGCCGGTGCCCATTCGTCACGTTTGTCAAACATAATCTTCATATGCCAATTGTCTTCCATCTTGTACTTCTTAAGTGTGGCATGCCAATTTGTTTCAAAATATGCAATTGTCAAACTAAAATTAATAACTGCGATTAATTCATCCCTAAACCCATTAACAGATCCATATAAAACCCCCAAATGCTCTCTCGCCTTTCTTAACACATGCCATATACAAACTCTATGCACGGTACCTCCCTCAAACACCACCTCAATTGCCGCTTTCATCGCCGGGTCTTGATAAGTAAAGATAGTCTTTGGTTTCTTTTCACCCATTGCATTCAACCATGTTTTGAACAGCCAACCAAATGTTGTCTTCTTCTCATCTCTAACTAGGGCACAACCAAAAAACACCGATTGTCGATGATGGTTGACACCAACAAATGGAGCAAAATGCATTATGTACTTGTTGGTATTGTAGGTTGTATCAAATATGATGACATCACCAAACTCTTGATACGCTCTCCTTGAACGACCATCTACCCAAAATATGTTTTTGGCAACATTATCTTCATCCGGTTCGACTTCGAAGAAAAATTCAGAATCTGTTTGTTGCCTAAGCCTAAAGAAGTCAAACATCGCATTCACATCAACCCCAACTAGACTCCTTTTCACCCTTGTAATGTGATTGTTAACATCTTTCTTGCTGAAATGGATGTTCTCTTTACCCCCAGACTTGTCCGCAATGAATTCTCTAATTTGAGACGCACCACAATTTAACTGACTCAACAACTCGATGTGAGTCCTATCTTCCATGGAAATCAGCTTATGAGATTTTAAGTGTCGTTTTTTTCGAGGGAGTATTTGGCACTAACTGATGATTATGATCTTTGTGGAGGCCTGTTATCCTCCAAATGCCATCATTATGCATCCTAACATGGCATGAAGCTTTGCACTCACTTCTCTGCATCGATCTTTCCTTTTCGGGTGTCTTTTCAATCAACCCATCATTCGTGTCCTCCAATTGCTTCTTCTTTTTTCTGGTTTTCCCTTCTTTCGAACAAACCATTCTTATAACGGTTTTTATCCCTTTTGCATTTGTGTAGCTGGTTTGCTTACGGATACTAAATCCACTAATGTATCCGTAGGTGTTGTAAAAATCGTAAGCCTCTTGTTCACTAGCAAACTCCATCCCTTCGTGAGGCTCTAAACTTTCCTCTCTTTTTCCATCTATTAACACATCTTCTATTTCATCTACTTCCAAATCATCCAAATCATCCATTTATCTACAAAAAAATATAATACTTACAAATTAGATTAAAAAAATCATATAAATGTTTTAATGTCTTTGATATATAAGCAGACCATGTTTCTAAGTCTTGATCTCTATTTGTAAAAAAAGGTGCATAGATTGTGCTTCCTGGTTGAATTTTGCATTACACAGTATAAAATTATAAATTAACCAGTGGTCCGCAAATAATTTATTGCAGTTGGCAAACATACGAGGGGCAAAACATATAGTGATAGTGATAGTTAAATGTTCACCATCAATTATTAAAAGCAAGCAACTCAAGCTAAAAATTATCCTGAATATATATAGTGATAGTTAAATGTTCACCATCAATGATGACATTTTATTACTTGCTAAACCTTCATATATCGATCTGACATACTTTTGCTAACTTACGACAAACAACATAATCCTATGACATACTAATTCCTTTTCGCAGGACACAATTTATAGCAAAAATAACAAAACTGCATCCAGTCTCAAAAAGAACTTACATAAAAGCACCGTCAGCTCCCGGTGGAAGGATGTAATATGCCCCAAAATTTATTTACACAGAGTACATATCAGTTCTCACCTGACGATACATAAGTTCTATACCACAACCACTCCAGTAAACGGTAAATTGTCTAATTGCTAGCAACCTGTAACATCAGAAACAAAATCTATATTAGCAGTTTGTTACTGATTTTAGAAGGGAGCAAGTAAAAATGGAGTTTCCAGGGACCAAAGAATAAAATACACACAATTTAGGAAGTTTACGATTCAGAGAAGAGAAATGGCGATTCAGAGGTGAACCGTAGCAAGAGAAGAGAAGAATCGGCAAGTTTTACGATTTAGGAAGTTGAAGAGGCGATTTAGGAAACAGGGAGAGAGAAGGGGAAGCGGCAAATCATATCTCTCGAAGAGGCGCTGAATTTAGGAAGTTGAAGAGGCGCTGAATTTAGACTTAACGGAGAGAGAAGGAAATAGACTTAACGGAGAGAAGGAAATAGGCGCTGAATTTTCCGTTCCATCTAATTTGATCAGCGACAAAATCATCTCTTGAAACACGAAATTTAAAGCGAATCAGACGATCCAAAAAGTGGTATCTCCATAGCTCAGGAACTACCACTTTGACCTTAGCCACTCTCTCTCTCTCTCTATATATATATATAGGATTTTGCTAATATGCTACGCGTATATAAGGGCCCCTCCGTGCTACAGCTCACTTTTTGAGTTTTCAAAATCCTAACGGTCGATCCGAACCGTTCAACATGATCTCCATATGAATATGTACTTGCAAACCAAATTTTACATTTTTTAGAATTTTTTTTATTATTTATTAAGCCACTTTGAAAATCGCTGATCCAATGGTCCAGAAAAGTTTACTGTTTGTGTATAAATTAGTATTTTTCAAAGTGGCTTAATAAATAGTAAAAAAATTCTAAAAAATATAAAATTTGGTTTACAAGTACATATTCATATGGAGATCATGTTGAATGATTCGGATCGACCGTTAGGATTTTGAAAACTCAAAAAGTAAGCCGTAGCACGGAGGAGCCCTTATATACGCGTAGCACCGTAGCGCTGTCCTATATATATATATATATATATATATATATATATATATATATATATATATATATATATATATATATATTCTGGACTCTAGAGCGTTCACCGTAATAAACAGTATTATAAAACTGGGGGCTAACCGTATTTGTCGGCAAGATAATACAGGGAAAATATACCGGAGCAATTTTGGATCCTTCGCAAATAGCAATCAATTTGATCAATTATTTAAATCTTTCTTCGGAAAAGTGGAATCTTGAATAAAAATATACTTTTAGACTTTTGAAGTTTCTGGAATCGTATTCATATATACCAGGGGTGAAAACGGACCGGGTTGGGTTAAAATCATATTCGTATATATTTTTATTTTCCGAGTATGAATATAGATTAGATATTAAATGAATATAAATACATATACAATATAACACGGATACTAATAAAAATTTAATTAGTCAGCATTTTGCTTAATAAAGTCGGCCAATTATATCGGTTTTAACCAATTCATGAACCAAATCGGACCAAATTGGTGACCGATAGGGTTGGTAAAAGAGCATGTAGCTTGTGGCTCGATCGGTAAGAGCTTGATTGTTACTGACTCGAGCTGTTATCGAGCTAGTTCATCTCTGACCCGGTCTAGAATTAGTGAGTTTGAGCTAGGTCTCGCTCGGTCCAGACCAGCTTGAACGTGTAAATTTGTTTAAATTTGTGTGAAATTTATGTTGAATTTAATTTGAGCTTCGTTATCTAATATTTTTTTACTACTGTCCTAACAAAGCTCAATAAGCCACTACAAGCCAGCTCGGTCCAGCTTATCTCTGACTCGGACTGATTATAAGCTAAGGTTTTAGCTCGCCCCCCTAATCCTAGCTCACTCGGTTCCTACTACAAACCAATTACAAGCTGGACCTAACTTGGTTCGAGCTAGCTCGTTACACTCTTAGCACTGACCGAGTTCATTTTTTTCCGGTTCAACTGACCGATTTGGTTTTGATAATACTAATTTGACCGACCAACCGGTTTGGTTCCGACAACACTGGTTTGGATGGAAGCTTCTCGCTCGAATTGCCTCTCTTATTAAAAGAATTGCACGTAGGTCCTTGTAAGTTGTAAGTTATAATAATATTGTTAGCAGCAGCTTTTGCACTTTGGTGTGTATCCGCTACCCCCACACCATAAATTGGGGAACAATTAAAGACCAAAAAAAAAATAACATAATTGCAATTTGGT
>JAJGRW010002645.1:0-35759 GCA_025461045.1 Carex parvula | reverse complement strand
TATTTTATCTGATAAATATGGCACTTCTAGTTTAGATTCATCCAGGTTTTCTGTTTTTTGGTTTGGTATTCTCTTTTATAAAGACATCTTTGATTTGGGAATTAATAGGTGTATTGGTACTGGCCACAATACCTCTTTTTGGTTACATAGATGATTTGGGAATTGCGCTTTATATTGCTCTTTTCCTCGTTTATTTAGGATAGCTTTAGATCCAACAATTACAGTAGCTAATGCTTTTATGAATCCTTGTTTATCACTTACTTTTTGTAGACAATTAACATGTGTTCTCCATTTAGAATGGCTTCAATTACTTTCTTTGGTAACTTATTGTTAAAGGAAAAAAATCATAGTAATTATAATAATAACTGTAATTAGGTAATAACTGTAATTAGAAAATAGCGGTTCTTTTCTACTTTAGATGTTCCTTTGGTCTATATATTTGTACAGTATTGTTAACTGAGATATATAGAAATTTCCAATTTCCACTTTCATGGTATCAGAGCCTTGACCAAAACCTAGCCGCTGCATTGTTCCGCCAATGCACTATTCTGCACTGTAGCGCTGCATTGTTCCGCCGTACTGTCGCATTGCACTGTTCCGCACTGTATCACTATACTGTTCAGCATTGTAGAACTGTATTGTTTCGTACTGTTCCGTCACACTGTAGCACTGCGCAGTTACTGTAGCTCCGATCAGCCCAAGCTGTTGTACCCTGCTGCTTTCAATCTGACTCGCAAGTTGTGCAATCCGATCTGACCACACAAACACCGCTCTCTCACACCACTCTCTAACGCCAGATTCAAATGGAGATTGATCCAGATTTTAGGTGCTCGAAGAATGTGCAGTGTCATTATTGCAAAGAGTGGGGTCACATGAAGTGGGATTGCCCAAAGCGCCCTAATGGTTCTCCACTCCCTCCTCGTGCTCAGGTGGCCCCTGTCGATCAATCACCCTGCGAACGCTCCAATTTAGATGAAGTTGCTACAATTGTTCAGCGACTTGAGCAGCTGGGCTTCATTCGTGCCGATGTGATTTCTGAGACACAGATTTTGAGGGCTACTAAAGCCCACTCAGATATGATTTCCAACTATTTTGTAGCGTCAAGACCATCATGGATTGTTGATTCAGGTGCTACTGACCATATGACTGGTAACATAAGTATACTACGAGGACTTACCACTACCTCACAACCACTTGTCCAATGGTTCTACCTATAATATTGAAGGAATTGGATCCACCCAGATTTCACAAAATATGCCCTTATCTTCTGTCTTATATGTCCCTTCATTTCCTGAAAACCTTATGTCTGTAAGCAAAAGCAGAATTGCTCAGTTACCTTCACTCCAACTAAATGCACCTTTCAGGAACTGGGGATGAACAGGTTGATTGGTACTGCATATAAGGATAAAGGTCTGTATTTCATGGAGAGCTCATCTCAGCGAGTGGCATACTTGAGTACTAGGAGTGCTAAGGAGGTTCATTATCAGTTGGGGCATCTATCTCTCCAGGTTTGAAGAAGATACGTCCTGAATTTAAGTTTATCTTAGAATTAGTTTGTGAGTCATGTGTCCAGGAAAAGCATGTCTGTGCTTCCCACCCACCTAGAGTCATTAGTTGGTCTGAAAGTATTTTTGCTTTAGTACATTCTGATGTATGAAGTCTTTGTCCAGTTAAATTTATATCAGATTCTCAATATTTTGTTACTTTTGTAGATGATTTCTCTCGTGCAACTTGGATCTTTATTATTAAATCTAGACAAGAAATCTTTGCAAAATTTTCAGCTTTTTGTTCTTCTGTGAAAACTTAGTTTAAAACTACTGTTAAAACTCTTCGTAGTGACAATACGAAAGAATATTTTACAAATAATTTGTGCAATATGACTGATAAGGTATCATCCATGAATCATCATGCTTATACACCTCAACAAAATTGAGTAGCCGAACGAAAGAATAGACACATTCTTGAGGTGGCTCGTACTATGATGATTCATGGACATGTTCCTCATTGCTTCTGGGCAGATGCGATTCTAACCGCGTGTTACCTGATAAATCGCATGCCATCTTCTGTACTTGATGGTGCAATACCATATAATGTCTTGTACCTGTCTGCACCTTTATTGGAGCCACACGAAAGTTCATTTTCCAATCTTTCTCTTGACATAATCTTTTAATCCTACTTAGGATCTACTCCCCGATTGATTTCTAAAATAATATTTATTTAACATTTAAATAAATATAAATAACATTTATACCTTGTATTCAAATTCCAATTGGATTGAAGTCGCGTCTCAGTAGCTTAGCACCAGAAATCTGATGCCTCTATCAGATGTCCACCAGGAACAATCAGAGAGTCGGTATTTCTTTTGCCAGAAATATTGTACCGACTTTTTACGCCAAAACACTATTCATGAAAATCGTAAAAATTGTTTTTCGTAACTTTTGCAAAAACAAATTCACGAAACTTCACGGGAATACTATTCACCGTAAACACTATTCATGGAAACATTATTCACAACAAGCAAGATATACGTAATCATATTACGTATTCTTTCTTTTCTTTCGCAAGCACTATTTGGGAGAGAAAATAAGAAAGAGAACGATAACCGAACTGATTCGAATCGAACTCAGACTTTTTGAACTTTTCAAAACATATAAGATATACGTAATCAGATTACGTATTCTTTCTTTTCTTTTGCAAACACTATTTGGGAGAGAAAATATTATAACCGAATCGAATCGAGTCGAATCTGATTTCTATATTTTCTCAACCCCTACCCCTCTATTTATAGGGTTAGGGAGGTACTTGTAAGCTGCTTGCAGCAGAGGTGCTTACAAGCTGCTTGCAGCGGAGGTGCTTGTTGTGATAAATTATACAACGTGTCCGTACACGCTTATAAATTTATATGTTTAGGCTTGTCATCTCTATGACATTTATTTATCAATTATAACATTATAATTAATCAATAATTAATTATCTGATTACTTCCTATTGGTGTGACCCGATAGGATCCGTGTTATATTGGCAATAGAATTAAAACTCCTTTTAATTCTATAAATCATAAGCGGCACCTGGCAGAATGCATTATGACTACCCAATTGACACAGATGATCTTGTACAATACACTATCACGATCCAGTAAACAATTTACTTGGTTAATTCTTATGTCTCATAGTATCATATCAGTTTCAAGGTAGGTATGTGTCATCCTTGCAAACTTAATCTTTTCTTGATCTTAAGTTAGATTATCAAATGATTAACTCTTTAATCATACCGTGCACAGATAATCTTACTTTATCAAGGGGCCCCAGTGAATACTATTACTCGTATTAAATACGAGGGACAATAGTAGTCTTGGTGAACATCTCTCCTCTGCAAAAGTCATGTATACTGAAATATCATCGTTATAGCTACTTTTTATGGATAGCGTTAAACAACACTTACGAATATACATTTCTTATGTAGGAAACTGGACGAACCACCTCATACTTTAGAACTTAACACTAAATGAAAATATTAATGACACGAACACAATTCCGTATAATGTTTCATTGAGGGTCAGTCAAATACCATGTTCTCTAACATGTATCTATGTGATTAAAATGACTCATTGTCTATGGTCTGTAAAACTTAACCATCATTTAATCCACATACTAACCTTTAATTGGTAAATTAGTGTCATTTGCTAATTACCTTGGTTAGTGACAATTAAGAGTTTTTATCATATATTATGAAGTTTTACAATTTCAAGTCATGAACTCGAAATGATTCATAATTCGATAAAACTCAAAGAACAAAATGATAATTTTAATCATCCATTACATGAACAAAATATATAGAATAAAATTATCATTTGATTGACTTCTAGATTATTACACTAACAACATGATCCTAAGAGATATCGAAGACTGGTTGGTAAACTGAATTACTTGACAGTTACTCGGCTTGACATTTCTTATCCAGTGAGTGTTGTGAGTCAGTTCATGTCGAACCCTCGCACTACACATTGGGATGTTGTTGTTCGGATCCTCAGGTATCTCAAGGGATCTCCTAGGAAAGGGCTAGTATATTTCTTGACCAGGGACATGACAGGATAGCAGGCTTCACCAATGCTGATTGGGTAGGCAATCTTACCAGTCAGAGGTCCACTACTGGAGTCTGTGTCTTCTTTGGTGGGAACCTTGTTTCCTGGAAGAGTAAGAAACAGACTGTTGTGGCTCGATCCAGTGCAGAGTCAGAATACCGTGCAATGGTAAACACTTCATGTGAGTTAGTGTGGATGAAGCATTTGCTCAATGAACTAGGTGTTCACCATGATGGTTTGATGACATTACACTGTGACAACCAAGCAACAATGCACATTGTCAAGAATCAGGTTTTTCATGAGTGGACCAAACACATCGAGGTAGATTGTCACCTTGTTCGGGATTTTGTCAGAGGCACAACTTCGCACCCTCCATACATCCAACTGAGTCATGTTCGAACAGATCTTCAGCTCGTAAATATCCTAACTAAGCCACTTCGAAAAGCACACATTGATAGTATATGTAACAAGTTGGACATGCTAGATGTATATGCTCCAACTTGAGGAGGAGTGTTAAAGGAAAGAAATCATAGTAATTATAATAATAGTTGTAATTAGGTAATAGCTGTAATTAGGAAATAGCGGTTCTTTTCTATTTTAGATTTTCCTTTAGTCTATATATTTGTACAATATTGTTAATTGAGATATATAGAAATTTCAAATTTCCACTTTCGCTTATGAAAAAGTCTTTACTGATACCATTAGGTCTGATTTAGTTCTTTGGAGATGGGGTCCTGCTGGTCGATTTACCGTTCAATCTTTATATTTGTGGTTGGAGTTTAGGGGTATTCCAAACAATTCTTTTTCCTCTATTTGGAAAGCTAATATTCCACTTAAGATAAAGGTTTTCTTGTGGCTGGTTATGCAGGAAAATTTAATGAATAGAGGCTGGCAAGGGGATCCATCTTGTCCTTTTGTTCAGAAGTAGAAACAACATATCACCTTTTTGTTACATGCCCTATAGCCAAGTCTATCTGGTCTTGGATAGCACAACATAATGGTTTCACTTTTAATTGTTTATCTATTATTGATTTGTGGTTATTATATGCTTGGATATCACTTAAGGACAGATTTTAATTGATATGATTAGGGCAACAACAATTTGGATTATTTGGTTAGCTAGAAATAAAGTTTGTTTTGACCAAACTCCAGTACCTTCTAGTAGTTCTTTAGCTTTACAAATTATTGCCCTTACATCATTTTGGTGTAAATCTAAATTAGATGATTTTTTCTTTAAATTAACTTTGATTCTACTATGGATGTCACTGTTTTGAACCAGGCAGGCCATTTGATCAACCTTTCAGATACAGATACCCAGGAAAGCGTAGGCAGCCCATGGAATTTGGAGGAATATCCAACTCATGGGTTAGAAGGATCTGATCTGTCTAACTACTTAAGAGATAGAGCTTAAATGGATGCTATTGATGCTCTCCTAACGAGTGATAAAGGAGTGATCGTTCTTGTTTCTTTTTCTCACCCTACTGAGACTAGTTCTTCCTTTGATAGTTCTGCTGCTGCTGTTTGACTCCTCTTGTTTAGATGCTTTTGTGTTGCTCTATTTTGTTGGCTATAATATTTTGTCTAACTTTGCAAACTTGCCTATGGCTGTTTAGATATCCTCTATAGGCTTTCCCTTTAGTGTGATTTTTATGATTTAGATTTTCAGTAATATTTTGTGATGTAAGAACTATATTGTTTCATAATGAAACAGGTGGGCACTCCCCCACTCTATTAAAAAAAAAAAAAGTAATGTCTTGTGGTTTAGAAAACCGTTTTTCTTTTCTTTTTGAAAAGTGGTGTCATTTCTCGCAAAAGAAATTGCTAAAATTATAAAAACTAGAATACGATTGAATTAAAGTGTCCCCAAAATTCTAACCCAGCTAAATAGGTACCAACATGGTAATCCCAGTTCGGTCCGCTGTTGGAGGATTGTCTGGGATGAAATTTCATAATTGTGGAATATCATAATGTGATTTACAGGATCTCATGACTAGAGAAATAGACAGCAAATTGAGAGCAAATCAGTCGGATGTATAATTTTTTTATGAGAATATGTTAGATTTATAACATTTTATTTTATATTAATATTTAGATAGTTAGAGCAAAAGGTACCCAACTCCATTGACAATTATTAATCAATAGTCTTTCTCAAAAAAATTAAATAGAAAGGTATCCGTAGTATTTATGAGAATACGTATCCTTAGTCTTTCTCAAAAAAATTAAATAGAAAGGGTACCCAACTCCATTGACAAGTATTAATCAATATACTGACATGAAAATGCCCTCTACTGGGCAAAAAGAAAAGTAAAAGGTAGAGGCTATATCTTATTAAAGAAAATTATTATTAGCGAGTCAAATAATCAATCTTACAAATAAATCACCATCACCGACTATTTGACTCTTACAAATAACTCACCATCACCAATGAATTTCATTCATTCCCTGAAACGGAATATAATGAGCAAATCAGAACTCAAGGAAAACCAAAAACAATGCCTACTTCAATTAGATGTGGAATCATCTTTAGTGTCACTCTTGATAACCCGAGTGTTATACGAACCACAGAAGCTGCACTTGTGGTACAGCCAGTGGAAACGAGATCTTCCCTTCTTGTCACAGTCATTGCAAAGTATATCCTGCAGATTATTGAAGCGAATAACAAACTATGCTTATTTCAAGTACCAGGCAGAACTTGAGCCAATATCCAAAAGCGAAAATATTTTTTTATGGAAAATCCATAATAATTATGTCCACCAAGTTTGGTACAAATGCAAACTTGCTGGAGGTTCCATGAGGAGAGAGATGAAAATGTAATGAAAAAAGAAACACGGACCTGACATCGATCCCTGTATTCTTCAGGGAGCTCCTCAGCAGCCAACAAGGCATCGAGCATTCCAAAATAAACCTAAAACAAAATAAATACTTTTACATGTACATTCACAGTAGGCAGTCTTACTGTTAGAGAGACAAGGGGAGTTTTGCTAATAGAGAATGAAATAGTCAAGCACCGTCATGTTTCCCAGGGATTTGCAACATATAGCGCATGTGTAGTGACTGCAAGTGTAGGCCTGCAAAAATATAACTAGGCAGCTACAGGAACTCTAAAGTATAAAAAGAATGGAAAATGTGATAGTAATGAAAAAATTGAAACTCCATGCCGCTAAAAATGTGTACAAGATTCATATAACGAGCATGTGGAGTAGAAGTTAAGAAATACAGAATTGGCATCCATTATTTATGCAATAGAAGAATCATCTATCAGATACAATAAGTATTGTGGCAGGCGCATAGCAAATTTTCAGAACATGAACATGGTTAAGTTTAACATCCCAAATTGACCTGAGATCCCAATCAACTTGAGACCCAAAACCTGCAACAACTCAGTTTATATCAGATCTTGAGCGAAAGGGATACCTGAAAGCAGGCAGAGTGCATGAAGTGACCGCATGGAAGAACCTTGATAGCAGCACTTGAGGTGAAGAGGAAATCATAGCAGATGGGGCAGTTGGTCTCAAGCATATTCTCACGGCACTTGTGGTTGACCAGCTTCAATCCCAGGCAGCAGTTGCACTTCATGCAGTGGAAGAAGTCTATGCCCAACCCCTTTCCCAGCCGGCACAGGTTGCAAAATGGGCAGTGGTACACAGCTCTTCATAGTTTGATGTCATAAAACATGTCAGTGAAATTAACTCATGACAGATGATTGATGTTTCAGAATATTCACCTTTCATCGTCAAAGAGCTTGCAGGTGTTGCAGTAGTACTTGGCCATAGAAAATTGGTTGCAAGATGGGTTCGTGCAAGTTGGATTGATGTGCTGAACCTTCAGACATTGCATGCACATCATCTCTCTCACAACTTTCCTAAATTTTTTACACCATTTAGTAATTTCTCTCCAATTATCTGTTTGCATCTCAGAAGAAAACAGATGGAAAAGACAAAAACCTTTTCAATCTGGAAGGCACCTATTTTGTGCTTTGGGTTTTATAAACAAATGAAGAAGCAAAAGTACTTCACATGAAATTCAAGTTTTGACTGAGCACGAGAAAGTGACAGTACCAATAGGTTATTCATCTTGCATGTAAGGAAACAAATGGCAACCATTAAAGAAATTTTATTATCCTATCACACGGGAAAAAAAGTTACTCATACCTATCCATAGTGTGGTCACTGACTTTGTCATGGCAGAACCGACAGGTGAAGAGCTTGTTGCAACAAGGCGCGACCAACTTACAGTTACGTTTATAGTGCTCACAGCCGAATATTTTGTTCTCTGGATCCCGATATGATGGACTGCACGCCGTCATGATGCCTTCCTCTTCACAATTCTCTTCATTACCTTTCTGAGGAAGCTTCTGCTGGGAAGCTATCCACGGACTACAAAAATGTTTCTATGTTAATAGCTATGTTGCACAAGGGAATAGCTTACAATTATCTTTTGGGGGAAAGTAATTACC
The DNA here is from genome assembly GCA_025461045.1 of Carex parvula. Taxonomy (NCBI): domain Eukaryota; kingdom Viridiplantae; phylum Streptophyta; class Magnoliopsida; order Poales; family Cyperaceae; genus Carex; species Carex parvula. The sequence continues at coordinate 27,222 of JAJGRW010002645.1, read as the reverse complement.
TTGTCATAAGATTTTGGATAAGATAAGCCTTTCTCTTAGGATCAAGAGAAGTGTCACGAGCCAGCTTGTGAATTTCAGCCTCTAACTCATTTTGATTCATCCTGAATATGTCTTTCCATCCTGGCCTAAACATCTGACTACTCTGCTCCACCATTTCCTCTTGGCATTCAGATGCTTCGAGAAACAAAGAACAAGAAAATCAGAATCAAGTTGTAAAGAGAAAGCCTGCTATAACTGGTTCTTAATTTTGAGATCGAATTAAGTACCTTATACTGAGTAAGTTCTGGCAAAATAAGAAGGCCTAGCCAAATCCAAGGAAAAGGATCAGTTGCAAAAAAAAATGTTGTTCATAGTTTCCAATGAAAACTAAGATCTTCTATTTGGCAAGTTACCACAGGTATAACATACTTCAAAATTCAAATGTCTTAATTAATGCTCCAATATTTAGCTCAATTTAACTTTTGTGTTTCCCAATGCATGTTAAGCATAAATTTGTTTATGTTTAAAAGAAATCTCATGAACAAGTCGATGCCTGTACAAACTGACTAGTTCAAGATATCAATTATTGGCACGAACCACACTTCACCTGTTGATGTGGAGCACACCTCAGATGAAGCCTCACCCTCTGGTACAATGGACCTGCCATTCCACCACTCATCCAACCAATCACTAAACATGGTATTCTTTGCTGCCTGTCTCCACGTGTCAACAATTTTGTCCTGCTCCTCTGCAGTCACTGCCGAAGTGACCCATGGCAACATAGATTGTAAAACCTCAGCGCATGTTGTACCGATGATGCGCCCCACTAACTTATCCTGTTCCTCCATGTTAAAGTGTTTGTCAAACAATGGCCACAGCTCCATATCCTCTCGAAGCACATGGTTGGATAAAGTCACTCGCATCGATTTGCACATCCATTGTAGCCGGGTTACCAGTTCACTGTGCCGCCTGGCCCAGTCAGAGTGATTAGAAGAAGAACCTGTTGGACCAGATTAGTGGCCTCCTTATATTATGACATTGAATGGTTGCGAAACTTAAGGTGTTGACACCAAGGTATTATATTATGAGATTGAATGGTTGCGAAACTTAAGGTGTTGTCACCAAGGTATCATATCAAATTATCAATCAGGTTAGTTGAGTAGTATTATTCACAAGGATCAAGGTTTGGATTCTGTATTCAGACTATCCTGATTATCACATACCTGTCACTGCTGATTGCATAACAGTTCTAGCAAAATTTTATTCATTTATATTTTTTTCTTGTAGCTACTTTTAAATCCTTAATCGCGCTTAAATTTCAGTATAATTGAAGTATTGGGAGATCAATTGAGGTTTCGGATGAAAATAATTTCTTTCAAAATTCACATTTACCTTTGTCATGTAGCAGTGTTGACAGTTCTAGAAGGGCATCATTTATATTTTGAAATAGCTCTTCCTCTTGCTTGTGGTCAAGAGTATACGAATGGCTAACATTATGTAGTGTTTCTTTGGATTCAAGAGCTGGAAAGACGATGTTGTCCTCCGCAGTGCTGTGAGCCTTGTACAGGCCCCACAGCATCCGGAACCTTCCAAAAAACTGCCTGACAAAAGCATCATCCAAATCCAAGAGCTTTGCAGATTCTATGTCAAGATACTCTATGTCTTTTCGAATGGCCATATGGAACTTGAAAATGGTGTCAATCGGCCGGGAAGTTTTTACGGTTCCAGCAACATTGATTTCGGTTTCAGAAGAATTAGCAGTCTTGCAAACTTTGAGAGGCTTGGTTGTTGGTCTCAAAAAGTGATCACTTACACCCAAACCAGGTACACAACATGAATTCTCTCCTTCTCTGGATTCAATAGAGGTTTCACTTGATTCTATGAAGTTTTTTTTTTTAACAGGCCTAGAGCATGCACACGGGCAAGGTGTCTCCCAGTCTTCGAGCTCGTCTGCATGGCTGTTAGTTCTAGATGGGTAGTTGGAGGAGCAGCTTTTCATGCAAGTGAACTTGCCAGAAGTGGATATGTCCTTACAATGGTCCTTGCATGCCCAACCAGAGAGAAGAGAAACCAATGCGGTTTCTGATGGCAAAGCTGCATTTAAACAACTTAATAATAAGAACGTACAGGACAAACAAATTTGAATTGTAACATCACCATGTCCCTACTTACAAACCAAACAATCAAAATGCTTGTGCCACGTGCAAATAACACTCAAGAGTTAAAAGTGCAAACCAGGTAACCAACTCTACCAATCACTCTAAGATGAAATAAGAACTAAACACTTTGTAAGCAGCTGGCCCAGTTTGGTATGCAACACTGAAATCAAATTTATTGAATTAAATTTCAATGAAGAGAAATGCCTATCATTTGGACTTTAGGACATAATTTGATGATATACACAGCAAAATGTCCATCACAAACAAAAACCGTGGTGCCAAAGGAGAATGGATTCATCAGATAGAAGATGGTGAGAACGTACAGGACGCAAATTTTGCATTTTAACACCACTACTTATCTACTTGCAAGAATCAATGGTCAACATTTTGTCCTACATGCAAATTATACTCAACAATTGAAACCTAGGGTAAGAAAAAAAAATTATGAACTTTACCTAAATTTCTCATGTTAACTCAGACCTAAACACTAGGTAAGCAGCTTGTGCAAATTTGCTATGCAACACTGATAATCCACTTGGTTCAATTAGATTTTAATTTGCGCTCAATGCAAATGCCTCATTTAGAGTTTTTGGGTTCTGGAAATGGGTCACACAAAAATTGATGACATATAAAGGCATGTGCCTTTTTCCATCACGATAATCAAAGGAAATTCAACTTTATAAAAAGAAAGCCACAATATAATGGTGCAAAAGGTTAAAATAGTTGCTGGATTTGTTAGGTATATTACAGGCTGATTACTATACAAATTGTCGATTAAAAGAAACCTAAACCTAAGAATATCAGGCCAGCACCAAACTGGTATAGATCAAGTAAGCAAGGAGTAAGATGAGAATCACATACTGGCTCCAAAATGAATGTTGAGAAGAAAAAGACTCCTTTCCTGATCATTTATTTTGGAGACAAGCCACGGCAAAGCATACTCCAATAACTTCAGAGGCATAACACATAGGCTCTGGTACATAAGCTCATGCTGTTTTTCTTGCGAGAAGCATGACCTAGCTATTGGAAGGACCTGCAAAGAAAAGTCCATGCCATGGAAAAATGCACTTAGATCCCAATACTGGGCTATCAGGGTCGGTACCATCCTGCATTGACTCTTACCAAATAAGAGTTCCTCGGTTATTGAAAATGTTTGTTTCTTTAGATGGTTTAGGATATAAATTGGTAAGTAGACAAGAATTAAATACTAAGCTGGCTGTGGTGCCAGTATATACCAAGAGGTAGTAGTAATTGGCAGTACTACTTGTTTCTACTTGTAATGTTGGTTGTTTACTCGTGTACTACTTTATTCTTATAATGTATGTTGAGAATTGTATCTTTGTTAGGGTTATATTGGGAAATAGAGAATATAGAGAAGTCTAGGAACTTATGTGCAAAATGTAAAGGCTATATAAGCCCAACTCATTAATGAATAAACAAAGTTTACAAATCATTTCATTTTCACTTGGTATCAGAGCTTAGGTCAGCCGCTTTTAGCCTTTTTCCGCGCTACAGTACCGTGCTACAGTAACGCGCTACAGTACCTCCGCTCCCTCTCTCCTCGGGCCGCCTCTCTTTCTCTCTCTAGACCAGCCCCTTCTCTTCTCTCTAGGCCGGCCACCTAGGTTTGTTGTTTGATTGAGGTAGGCCGGCATTGAGAGCTTATACCCCACAATATCCGTTGGAGGGGTTGATCGGGTTTGGATCTCGATCTTTGATGAGTGGATAAATTAAGATCGGGTCAAGAAAAGGAAGCGAGGGGTGAGATGAGGAAGATCTAAATCTTGAGGATGCATGATCGGGTCTAAAGGAGGAAGAAGGAGGATATGGACTTGGATTGGTGTGAGAGGATCAGATCTGAGTCAAATCAATGGCAGAGGATAGTTCGAGCAAGGGCAAGAATCCTATGGAGGGGATCTTGAAAAAGCTGAGCGCCTCAGAGGTCTCGATTCTGATGCGAGCGTTTAGTGTGGCAGCGAGTGAGAGTGTACCAAGGTCACAGAGGGTGGAGCTCCCACCTATTGATACGAAACTCGATGGGCCAGCTTCGTATCTGAGCTAGTCGCGTAGGGTGAGATACACTCAGCAGGGAAGAATCTAGAGGGGTACTTGACAGGAGAAAAGGCAGAACCAACTGAGGGTACTCCAAGGAGGGATGAGTAGAAGTCCACTCACATGTTGGTGTACATCTGACTCCTGAATTCGATGACTCAGTCTATTGCGTCCACAATGGATGGCATTAAGAGGGTGAGGGATGTCTGGGAGAAACTGAAGAGGACCTATGATGGAGTGGGGAACAACCTGAGGGTTTATCATATCAAGAGAGAGATCTCTACTGCAATACAAGGGGAGAAGACTGTGCAGGAGTATGCCATAGAGCTGGAGCGCTTATGGCTATATCATTTCAAAGCCCGAGTAGGTTGCATTGATCATGCATGTAAGAAGGGAGAGGCTTCCATGCAGGATAGGACTATGGGGTTCCTCCAGAGTCTGGCGCCAACATTTGAGCAGAGGGTCGCTATGTTATTGGCTCAGACGAGGATTCCCTCACTCGAGGAGGTAGTCTCAGCCATGATACAGGAGAAGAGCCAGATTAGGCTACAGGCTGGGGCAGGAGGACTTCCAGGGGTGAAGTCAGCTTTAGCGATCAAAACCAACTCAGGTAACAGAGGGTTCAAAGGTGAGACTCGACAGTGCTACAATTGTGGTGAGATAGGCCACCTGAAGCAGACTTGTCCTAAGCCACCTAAGGAGAGAGACTCGGGTGGACATGGGCAGTCTGGAGGTCGCGGTCGCGGTCGTGGGGAGGGGGCTACCGGGCTAATCTGATGGTAGCAGGAAGAGAAAGAAGGGGGTATGACTGGTGTGGGCTTTACTGAGGAAGACCAAGCACTCTTGGAGGTTTGTTCGCAGATGCTTAGGAAGAAGCAAAGTACAGAGCCATGGCATTAGGGGTTGCCGAGATGTTGTGGTTGAGAGCCCTGTTGGTAGAGCTCAAGGTGGATCAAGGGGCTCAAATGAAGTTGTGGTGCGACAGCAAGTCCGCGATTAGCATTGCAAACAACCCCGTGCAGCATGACAGAACCAAGCATGTGGAGATTGATAAGTTATTTCATGTAGCTACTCGAGAGCAAGTAGCTAATTGTCTCACTAAGGGACTTAGTTCATTAGATCTATCTAGGTTGTCTGACAAGATGGGCTTAGTGGATATCTTTTGTCCATCTTGAGGAGGGTGTTGAGAATTGTATCTTTGTTAGGGTTATATAGGGAAATAGAGAATATAGAGAAGCCTAGGGACTTATGTGCAAAATGTAAAGGCTATATAAGCCCATCTCATTAATGAATAAACAAGGTTTGCAAATCATTTCATTTCCACTATGTATTACTTGTTTACTAATTTATGCATTTCTAAGCGAATTCTTCAAAAGCACTTAAAAATCAACAATAGTTGGAAACAATATTATTTGTTAATGGCTGTTGCCAAATACTAGTACTGAGAGGAGCTAGTTGCTAAGGAAACCTTTGGATATTACTTGGAATAAATTACTTGCCTTAGTTTCTTCATTCTCAAAGTGCTTGTCAATGGTGCCCATTATCTGATCAGCCTGAGAACAGAGCTCTGCATAGAAATCACACACTGATGTTGTTGCCCCTGACTTCTGGATATTTTCGATAAAAATCCTCAACTTACTGAACCAGCTCTTCTCCTCCTTATGCTCCTGCTTAAAGGAGACCTCAGCATCTACTGCTGGAAATATTATCTGATCCTCTGCAATACTGTGAAAAGGATTAAGTGAAGAAAATTATAATAATCACCTTGTTTACAATGTGTTTTTTTTTTCTCATCCTCTCAGATACCTGACGACCACATCGGCTGTTCAGTTTTCTCTTTATCAATATCAGTCAGATTTTGGGGAGTCCGGGCGGAGGAGGTTTAAATATTCACTGTAAATAAAAAAAGAATGGTGCAGATGCTGCCCGTGTGGTCATCAGGTACCTGAGAGGATGGGAACTCATGCTTTTTAACGTGCTGACCTCTTTTTGTTTCAGATATTTCTATTTCTGGCTTTTTTGGTTCCTTGGGAGCTTATAATTTTCTAAGTACTTGGCTTGGCGAAGCCATTCAGGAAATGTAGGATCTTTTCATCACGTATTATACAGCTCGGCAGTTTGGTACCATACCAATAGAGAAAAGCTAATACATGGTATCAAATAACCAACCAAAGCCAAAGTCAGAGGCAAATAAGTACCTATGATAAATGCAAACATCAGCAATAAACTGAAGCCTCAAATTAAATAGACTTAAATCTGAAAAATCGCCTGTATGTTGCATCTTCCTCGCTGCCTCTGCAATTTCTTGCAATTCCAACCTAATTGCTTTGTGCCAGAGCAATATCTCATCCACTGGGTGTAAATCAGAAGAAACATGTTCTGGCTCTTTATGCTTCCTTTTGCCAATATTGTTATGAGCAGAATCCATAGGTTCAGAAACATCTTCAGGTTTTGGACCCATCTTTAGTATTGATTTACCTTTCATCCATCCAAATATTACCTCCATATTTATTAAACAGCAGTTAGTTGCTTCAGAAATCAGAAATATATAACTGAAAAGAGTACAGGCTCTGATAATCATAATGACACATTTTGGCAAGGTACTGGCACAATAGTTGTTTAGGTCATTTTTCATCCATATATCCACAGGTACACAAATTCTAGCAGAGTAGCGAGTACCAAACTTAATACAACCTACATGTCAGTACCAGCAGTTTCTGCAATGATAAAAAGAAGTACCTGCTGAAAAAGCTCTTCACTAGGGATAATTTTATGTAAGCATTTAATGATGTCTTTGTGCTCATCTGGTGAAACAGTTGCAGTTAGCCACGGTAAAAATTCAACCATCATGTTGACAGGAATGTTACATAGGAACTGCCACACAAGATCTGCTTGCTCTTCGAAGGAAAACTTATCGATAAGCAACGGAAACACCTGTAAAGATAAGCAGAATATTAATAAAAGCATGACATACTATCCAGTCATGTACGGAACTTATTCAACTTCATTGATTGGTCTAAAGTCTAAACAAAACCATAGCTTTGCACAGTACTAATACAAAAATGGCGCACTGTCCAGTCATGTATGGAAATTAATTAACTTTATCGATTGGTTTAAACAGAACCATTTTTCTTTTAGCCCTATGGAAGTCCTATTTGGAAATGTCTAGTATTAGAACAATTTGACCAGAGATTCCACTTTTACCGCATGATGCTTAATAACCAACATATTAGTACAATTTGCCAATACAGTTTGACCAGAGGTTCCACAAGTATTAGTACAATTTGCCAATACATTATGCTTAATAACCGGCTTATTAGAGAGTTGCAAGCAAGAACCCGAAACAACTTAGGGAAAGGACTCGACCATCAAGGGAAGGTTATGGAGATTGAGCTACTTGGACCCAATCTAACCCATATATTACCCTGACCTGATGTAAAAAATTAATACATCGGAACTGCTGTAGACCCATTCAGAGCATAGAGCTGGGTATAAAAGTAGCTGAACCCAACTCGACCCAACCAAATGGCACAAAAGAAAACAAAAGCAGAAGGAATAACCTGTTCCTCCTCCTTAGACATGTGCTGAGTGAGTGACATCTGAATGGCACCAGTGCAAGAGGAAAGTTTGCGTCTGAGGCTGCTGTCATTATTTAAATCTTGTTGCAACAGTTCAAATAGATGCTTGAACAGATCCTTTTCTCCTGCATGTTCCAGAGAATATGTTTGGGCCACATTCTTCACACGCAAGTCCAGTGCCGGGAGTATAACCTATTTCATTTCAATTAACATATAATCAAGTACAGGACCAATGTTGCTGTTTCATAATATAGTTGATGGTGGTGTTTCCTCATGTAACTACCAGACTGAGTGCACACCTTTGTGTAAAGTACAGGACCATTGTTTATAAGTTAACAATACAAGGACTAAACTTCCACTGCCTAGAAATTACATGGACCACTGGTGCAGTTATTTCTTTCCTTATAAGCACTCTGCACTTAAGTAGTTACAGTTCAAATGAACAAAATATGTAAACTATGCTACAATTACTCGCACATTCTTCAGCTATAAGCAATTTATCCAAATTACATGATACGTTCACTTAATAGAAGTATGTTAAGATGATTGAAAGACGGACTATTTTCTACAGTAACATTTGAATATAGATGTCTCCTCAAGTAGTCAATGTAACCAAACCGGTTTGTAATTTAATTCAAAAAAAAAAAAAAAAAACAGACTTCCTCTATAATGTAAACAAACTGTTGAGTGGTTTATGCGCAAAAGACCACAAAAGAAAAGACTTAGGGGTTCCATACAGCATCCTCAGCTTGACAGTGGTACTTGCAGATATTATACAGAAATCGACAGCTATCAGTCAAAGCTTCCACATGCCCCGTTCCATCAGAGACCAAGGCGACCGCCAATCGGTGTATCCGGTCAAGTTCCGACCGAATTGCCTTGTGGAAGTAGAGAAATATCAAAATGGGACGATCCTCTGCTGAATTAGCATCCCCGGAGAGCATCGATTGGGAAGGCGGGGAAGAGGAGGAGGGATCCATTGATTTCATGACAAGAGGAGTCGCCATTGGAGCTCGCGAGAATTTGAGATAGAAGAGTAGTCGACTTCGTTTTGACTCTAGACTTTGCCTTAATCATTTTTTTTTTGGCATAATTTCTCTTCTATCCCTCAGCTCTTTGTAATAATTAATCCCTCCCCCTGTAATTCAATATTCTTTTTATTTGCCACTTAATTCTTATAATTATTTCTTATATGCTCATCATATTAGAACCATGAATTTAGCTATAATTATCTTCTTAAAAAGTTATAATTCATTTTTTTAAATGTCTTCATGTTCCCTTTTTTATTTTCTTCTTTTCAATTTTCTCTACAATATATGCTCTATTATCGTTCTCTCTAATTTGGCCCCTTCTTTATTTTATTATTTTTTCTGAATCTCTTCTCTTAGCACTCAAGTCAAATAAATTATATTGAGACATTAGACGGAATACTGAATATAGTAAGGTTCCATAAAATTAAAAGAGGTACAATCAGGGGCGGAACTAGAAAATAGAGATTGGGAGGCTGAAGAATCAAATATAGTGTAATTTCATTTTATAAAGGAGCTAAAAGATATTAATACATAGAAAAATTATAAAATTTAATGGACCAAATTATAAATTTTCAAACTATAGGAGGTGCTTAGCACCCTTTCCCACCACTATGTTCCGCCCTGGATACAATGTCACATATCCTACTAAAGTAGGATAAACGAACAGAGTTTATGGAAAATCTTCTTTTCTTTTAAGAATATACTTGATGACAGCATCGACATCATGCATTCATGCTGCCAATGCTATAATCTAAAAAATGGTGTGTAGGTAAAGATTGACCATGTGAATAGAAAGCACATGGGTGAATTTAATTAATTAAATCCTAACAATTTGTTTTTAAACAATCATATTTGAAATAAATAACTCGTCAGTGAAAAGGTAAAACCAATAGTTTTTTCAGATAATAATAGTTAAATTTATGATTTCTTACCTGATGGGGGTGTTATATAAAACATATTTGTGAGAGTTAAGTGTTAAATAAAAAACATTCAATTGTAAAGAGAGAAATTAAGCCCTATTTTCTGGAGGAAGGTGTAATCTCGCTGAATCAGTTTCCGATGCTTTTGGAACATACCATCTCAATCTGTACCGTCCAATTTAATTGGGTCAGGATCGAATTTAATAACTGTCCAGATTAAATGCATCTTCACAATTGATAGCAGTTCTCTAAGATTCGAAGCCCATTTTAGCATGCTCGAACTTCAGTCCCTGAATTATTAATTTTTTCTGTTCTTTTTACTTCGCTTTATTTCTCTATCTTTTGATTTTTTTTTGGTTCAGGTAATTTGCGCATTATTTTCTCGAGGTCAATTCTACAAGACCGACCTGAATTGTGTTGAGCGTTGAGACTTTGACTTTTTTTTTTAAGTTATCATTTTTTTTTCTTTTTGAAAGACTCGGTAATGGCTAATTTATCAATTTTCTCTACAGTATTTATTATTTCATCAACTGAGACGGTCCTGAAATTTAGCACGGATCCCGAGTAGGTTTTCTAATAGGAGGCCATTCCAGTTTTGTTTGAAAAAAATTATCCAAATTTCGGTAAAACTCATGATCCAATTTATTTATTTTTCAGTAAAAAAATTGCATAATAAAGAAGTATCAATACATAAAGCACATATATGTATTTCTCGAAAGGCATTTAGTGAGAACAATTTTCTCAAATTTTTTTATCTCTGTTTTTAACTGTTTTGAAATGAAATGAAGATATTTAGCTAATTAAGTTTCGGAGTTTTGGCCAACATTGACCAGAATTTGATGTATGACGAAATTCAATCCCATTGTTCCATTTTTCTGACCAAATAGAATATAAATTTCAGTTAGAATGGAACGAAATTGTAATTGACGTGTCTAATACCTGCAGAGCTTTCACTTTCAATTTGTCACCTCTTTAATTTTTTTTCCCTGATCTTTTGGTTCCATTGCGAAGTTGCCAAAATATAAAATTTGCGCTTACTACGAGTAGGTTGCGAAGTGGGCCCCCCAAAGAAAGTAAATGAGTAGCTAGGTGGGTAATCTAGTCATCATATTATTAATTAATTATATATCTTTGTCCACGGTTTGAGATATTCAACGGCATTAAAAAAATTCATGTCGTTTTTCATCGGTCTATTAAAAAATAATTGTAGCGTACATCCAATTTCGATATATTTAATTTTATAGTACATATATGTAAAAAATTCAATCTAAAAAAATAAAATTAATTTTAGATGCATTCTTACTTGAGTAAGGTTAAGATATTTTATTGTTTTTGTATTTTATTTATGTCTCACATCTTTATTTTCGTTTTCAAAATCCAAACAATTGATACGAACATCTCACATGATCTCCATATTAAAATGTGCTTGGAGATCAAAAAAAAATTTCGTATTACTATTTTTATGGGTACAAAGTATTGTTTTTCATAAGATTTTAAATCATTGTACCTATCTAAAGTTAGTAAAAAAAATTCTAAAAAACTATAAAATTTGGTCTCCGGGCATATAATAATATGGATATCATGTTGAGCGATTCGAATCGACTGTTTGAACTTCGAAACAGAGATAAGAATGCAAGGCTTGATTGGGACATTTATCATAAAGTCATTAACTCTTCTGTTAAAAGTTATAAATGGTTTGATGGAAAAACTAAATATTTAATTGATTCAAATTTAAAACGCACATATCTAAATAATTGAAAACACATTTATAATTTTGAATTTTGTTAAAAATATATATACCATAAAATTTAAATGTATCATTAAAGTGACGTGCTTCTAAAATTATCTTGAGAAAAATCTTCTTCAAAGATTCGATGATTTTCAACCATAAAGCACTCTCGAGGAGCAGCGCACTCCATGCCTCCAACTACGATGACATACATATGAAGACACCAAGCCGTCTTGCAAAGAAGCAGATGACATACATATGAACCAAGTTTTCAAACAATCTGTGTCCTCCAAAGATAAATAAGTTCCAGACAATAAGATAAATTTTGTATTGGCACTCATGACACATCTGACCACGACTTGATTGATAAAAATCAAAAGGTGTGCCTTTTGCTCTGAGATGTATTCGTAATTTATGTACAGCTTTGCGTCTTGTACATTGTTTTTGTATTATTAAAAATGAAATATATTCCCGATAATTTTTTTTTTTACAATAATAGAGAGTGCCCACCTATTTCATATTGAAACTAGGATATATATATATAACAATTCTTAAAAAAAACAATATTGATTACTATAGTAGCCATTGAACAGAAGATACAGTAACGAAAATACTACAACTTAACCACCTTAGATGTCAGAAGGACAAACTAGAATACCTAAAACAAAAGACACAACAGAGAACAGTACAGGTTAAGGTAAACAACATATATAGTAAGCTAACTAAACAAACAAGCACAAAGATTTATCCATAACAGATATATAGGACAATCGTCACAGCTAGCATATGAAGATCCTGAATCAGTAGAACCAGTAGAACTAGAAGTAGTAAAAGCAGAGATAGCAGTAGCATCTAAAGCTTCAATGTCAGCCAAATTTCTTAAGTAATCATATAGATCAGACCCGTTTAACTCAAGTCCGGAATCCTTGTCCAACTCCAGCATGAAGCTTGCCCTTCCTTGAATATCGGAGTCTGACAGGATTAGCAAGTGGTCTATCTAATTAAAAAAAAACATTCATAGGAAGGTATTAAAGTTAGTTTAAAAAAAGTATCATCATTTTTAGTTTTACACAGTAATAGGAGGTAAGGGCAATAATGGTAGTGCCTATATATTCACGATAAATTAAATTGATTATAATTTTATTGTTGAAACTTGATATTTTAATATACTCTATATTATCCGTGATTTTTATTTTTACCCAAAAAAAAATTTATTTTAATATAAATAACCACGTTTTTAAAAGAATTTTATTTCTACCCAAACCGCATATATTATTTGCAGCTTGAATTAACAATTCAAACCGCACAGAATATATGCGGCTTGAATTGTGAATTCAAACCGCACAGAATATATGCGGCTTGAATTAACAATTCAGACCGCACGGAATATATGCGGCTTGAATTGTGAATTCAAACCGCACAGAATATATGCGGCTTGAATTGAGCAAGTTCTACAAATCAGAAACGGCTTGAAACGGTCGTGTGGTATTAATATACAATCAATAATGAAAATTTCATTTATTATTTTATTAAATGGTAATTTTTCACCGATAACCCTAGAAATTTATTCACCGACAACCCTAAAGTTATTTTTATTACAAAGAATTATATTACAAAGAATTATATTTTTATTACAAAGAATTTTATTACAAGTCTCATGATCGATATGAATAATCTTATTGCATTTCTAAACAAGCCAAAGGGATCGTTCGATTCAACATGCACAATTCCAAAATAAATAAATAACATGCACACAAAATGGTAAGTAACAATTTGACAATGTCCAGGAAACCCGTACCTGTTGTTGTGGGGTAGTTTACTCCTGCTTCTACGTTACTCCTTACTTCAGAACTCGGACCTAGACCATGTAACACGGTTTCTAAATTAATATTTATACATGTTTTTATATAGACATGTCTGTTGCTAAACTAATTTTTATTAAGTACAAAATCCGAATATCATTGATACGATTTAACAAAATATATTTGTTAATTGACAATTATAAATGGAAATGGTATTTCATGAGGAATAAGATTAAATTATTGATAAGTTTTTATAATATAATTCTTTGTAATAAAAATAACTTTAGGGTTATTGGTGAATAAATTTCTAGAGTTATCGGTGAAAAATTACCATTTAATAAAATAATAAATGAAATTTTCATTATTGATTGTATATTAATACCACACGACCGTTTCAAGCCGTTTCTGATTTGTAGAAATTTATTCATCGACAACTCTAAAGTTATTTTTATTACAAAGAATTATAATAAATTCTTTGTAATAAAAATATAAGTTTTTATAATATAATTCTTTGTAATAAAAATAACTTTAGGGTTATCGGTGAATAAATTTCTAGGGTTATCGGTGAAAAATTACCATTTAATAAAATAATAAATGAAATTTTCATTATTGATTGTATATTAATACCACACGACCGTTTCAAGCCGTTTCTGATTTGTAGAAATTTATTCACCGACAACCCTAAAGTTATTTTTATTACAAAGAATTATAATAAAATTCTTTGTAATAAAAATAACTTTAGGGTTATCGGTGAATAAATTTCTAGAGTTATCGGTGAAAAATTACCATTTAATAAAATAATAAATGAAATTTTCATTATTGATTGTATATTAATACCACACAACCGTTTCAAGCCGTTTCTGATCTGTAGAACTTGCTCAATTCAAGCCGCATATATTCTGTGTGGTTTGAATTCACAATTCAAGCCGCATATATTCCGTGCGGTCTGAATTGTTAATTCAAGCCGCATATATTCTGTGCGGTTTGAATTGTTAATTCAAGCCGCAAATAATATATGCGGTTTGGGTAGAAATAAAATTCTTTTAAAAACGTGGTTATTTATATTAAAATAATTTTTTTTTGGGTAAAAATAAAAATCACGGCTATATTATGGCTATATTATGGTCCAATTTTGCAGCAGGGTTTCAGACTGAAATAGCAAAATAGACTGTTACTCTAGCTAATACGTGGTGCTAAACGAGGAATGGAATTTGTATCCTCTATGTTACTACAGAGGTACTGTTCTATAGAACGAGATGATCCGGACCGTTCTGGAAAGTGAGATTTCCCACCATACTATTCGTGCAGTGGAAAATTTTATTTCCATCTTTCACCATACCATTAGCATGGTGAAGACGCTTTTTCCAAATGTGGGTGGAACTAGAAAATCTTAGAATAATTATTTTAGTACCCGCACTATAGTACTGGCACTTAGAGGAATAATGTACTATAGTCTCCACTAATTATATGGTCCCAACTAATTATTATTCTAAAAAGATATTATATGTTCCCTACTAATTATTATTCTAAAATTTCAGCAACACTCTTCCTCTATGATCCGCGTCAACCTTCCTCTAATGAAGTAGTGGGGACCCCGTATCACCGCATCAATCTTACCCAATCATCACCGCGTCAACCTTCCTCTAACAAAAATAGTTGACCACATAGGTAAAAATACTTTAGTGCAGAGGTATAAATACTTGCAGTACTTGATATTAATACTTTCAGACGTCATCTAGTGTCATATGTAAAAAATATTTGAGTGGTCCCCTAATGCGGGTACGACGCGAGAATTTTTCAAGAAAAGGTGCGGGTACGGTTATTTAAGGAAAATTCATATATCATATATGTAGTTCATTGTATAGATATAAATACTTATCTTGTTTGAGTTATATACTTCACAATGTTACTATTAATATTTGTAAAATAAAATTACAGTTTTGGAACGGTTGTGTGGTCCCCTAATGCAGGTACGACGCGAGGATTTTTCAAAAAAGGTGCGGGTACGGTTATTTAAGGAAAATTCATATATCATATATGTAGTTCAATGTTGTAAAACAAAATTACAGTTTTGGAACAGTTGTGTGGTCCCCTAATGCGGGTACGACGCGAGGATTTTTCAAAAAAGATGCAGGTACGGTTATTTAAGAAAAATTCATATATCATATATGTAGTTCATTGTATAGATATAAATACTTCACAATGTTACTATTAATATTTGTAAAACAAAATTACAGTTTTGGAACGGTTGTGTGGTCCCCTAATGCGGGTACGACGCGAGGATTTTTCAAAAAAAGGTGCGGGTACGGTTATTTAAGGAAAATTCATATATCATATATGTAGTTCATTGTATAGATATAAATACTTGTCTTGTATAGATATAAATACTTCACAATGTTACTATTAATATTTGTAAAACAAAATTACAGTTTTGGAACGGTTGCGGTCCCCACAAACAGTTATGGCAGTTTAGGTGCGGGTACAGTGCGAGTACTCAACTGCGGGTACTCATATCAGCTTCCTTTTGCGTAATGTGACCATCTTTTGAAAATTTAACACGTCAAAGATTTGGTCACGACACGTCAAGTGGTAACATAAGTCACGTATAATTAGGATCGTTAGATCTTGACCTAATGGTGAATGTTGAATAAACTAATTTAAATTATGAAAAAATAGTTAAATATGACCAAACGTGACGAGTCACGATATGACTAACGTGTCGTGACTATCCTTTCAAATTGGTCACGGCACATAAAAATCGACTTGATCACGGTACAACACATCACGTATTTAGATCCCTAGCTCTAACCACTAGACTATATAAAAAAGTTCTAAAGAATTCAATTAAATTTCAATATACATAATTAAAATTTTAAAATCATAAAGAAGTTTAGCCAATTTAACCATGAACCTAGATTGGTCATGCTATGATGCGTTCTGTTTTCAGTGAAAGTGATTTGGTATTTTCTATATATAAAAAAAATCTTCTAGGGCTTGTTTAACATTATGGAGGATCTGATGTAATTGTAGTCTAGGAGTGCAAATGGATTGGATATTATCCATCCGTATCCGAAAATTAGATATAGATATGATATTCTAATATCTGTGCAGATACAAATATAAATATAGTTTTAAATTTTAATTTTATGTATTCAAATAGTAGATATATATCATATAGTTTAATATATATTATAAAAAATTATGTATATATCAACAGATATCTAATCCGTATCCGTATCCGTCTATATCCGATCCGTTTTCGTATCCGAAAAATAAAAACAGATACGAATATGATTTATCATTATCTTATCCGTTTGCATCCCTACAGGCTACAGTGTAGACATATTTATTTTTATTTATACAACTTTTGACAGTCTCCGCTAAGCTCTCAAAAAAAAGGAAAAAAAAAAAATCACATACTGACATACATATGAACTAAGTTTTCAAACAATCAGTTTCCTCCAAAAATAAACAAGTTCCAGACAATACGACAAATTTTGTATTGGCGCTCATCTGACCTCGACTTAATTGATAAAAAACAAAAGGTGTGCCTTTTGCTCTGAGATGTACTCGTAATTTTTTATTTTTGAATTTTAATTAAAAGTTGAAGTTCAAGCCATCTAACTATTTAATATTTATAATAAATTATTTTTTCTAGATTTTGAATCTACTATCTCTTACACGGAGAGTATTATTTTTACTATTAGATCAAAAACTGGTTTGAATATACTCGTAATTTTTTTTTGAAGGTTAGTGGCTTTAATGCCTACTAACAATTTGATCGATAAAAAACGTATTTACAACGAGTCAAGTGACTCTAATTTCTAAATCTACTCCTTTATTCTCACAAAATCTTCAAAATTACTCTAATCATTCTTAATCACTCTCTAAATTCCTAGATCTACTCTTCTAATCATACTTATATACACTCATAATCACCATAATACCTTAATCCCCATCTCGCTCCACGACCGAATCTGCTATTTCGATCGTTGCCGCGCTCCGACGACCGGATCTACTCACTGTCGCATTTCGATCGAGATGAGAACTCTACGCTCTGAACTCCGACGATACCGCACTCGGCTCCCTCCCCTCTCCCTCATTCTCCTCTCCGCTCGAAGAGGTAGAACCGAGAGAGGGGAGGATATTATTGTTGGAGGTGAGGCCTAGATTCTAGATGGGAGGGGTGGAATGGAGGGGTGAAGGGTGGAGGAGGGGGGTTGGCGGCTGCTCTAGGGTTCTGTCTCCTTTAGAATCGCTTTTTTTTTTAAGAGCGAAAGTTGGGTTTCTGCCTCGAAATTATCCTTTCTGTAAAATATTTGTTTCTTTTCATCAGGACTGGCATTTTTAAAATGAATATACTCGTAATTTATATACAACTTTGCGCCTTGTACATTGTTTTGTTTTATTAAAAATAAAATATATCCACAATAAATTAAATTGATTATAATTTTATTGTTGAAAATTGATATTTAAATATACTCTATATTATGGTCCAATTTGGCAGCAGCGTTTCAGAAGCGAAATAGTCCGCTATTCTAGGTGCGCATATTTGAGGTGAAGAGTAAATAATCATATAAACGCGGTACATTGATTTATTCTGCGCTTCTGGTAGATCCAGAATGCTAGGCCAAATCTAAAACTTCATTAATTAAAACAGAATCGCATTTAGTACTTTCAAGTACATGACAAAGTCAACTTACTAATTTTTTTTTGTAGATTATCAAATTGTCAACTTACTATTTTCCTAGATAATTAACAAATAAATTACCAACAAAGAGCAAAGTTTGTTCCGTATTGATTAAGCGCATTAATTCACCAAATTAAAGAAACAACTACCAAAAGCACATTACGTGCTTGCAGCCATGGCTAGAAGAGTTTACATGACAGTAAAAGAAAAATTAAAGACACAGACACACATGGACTGCGTTAAATAGTTTCTGTGCTGCGTTGCTTTCCGAAATAGTCGGCTCCAAATTTTGGGCCTGTCAAAATCCATATCATCCTAATACCTAAGCAAATAAGTTCCGTTTACTGTTATATATGATATATTTCTCGTTTCCTTTGTATTCATTTCAATAAATTACAAGTTATAAGGTGCTTTGCAAATTTTTATGTAAAGATGAAGTCAAAAGTTTTTTATTTCAAAGACATTGCACAAACGACTGATCCTCGCTTTGCACTTTGTTTGCGTTCGAAAGCTCCAGGTCACGAATATTAGGTGACTCCCTCATTTTTTTTTTCAAATTAACATTCTATATATCCGCCTGAATTCCATAATAAGGCTAGATGATTCACTAACATGAATACATGATATGTCAGTTTTTGTGCAAACTTATAATATCGGAATGCATTTACCACACTTTACGTGGCTTATTGATATTTGGAATTAATTCAAACCTCATTGCAAATATCCTAAAACACAATTAAATAATATGTGCTCTTAGAGAACTGCAATATCCTAAAACACAATTTGCAGTATACAGCAGCAGTGCGCCAAGACTCAGTTTTTTTTAACAATGTAAAACAAAATCAGAGTAAAGATGAGTAGGATGAAGCATTCAAAACTTCAAAAAAGGAGCAAGTGGATTGAGCCTAATGTAGAACAAAAGTTGTTTCTGACAGATTGACATTTTATCCATCACATATTTGACTTCCTCTCCCATCTTTCCTTGGTATCAAGCCTGCCAAAAATGCCATTAGCATTATGTATCATATTATATAATTCTCTACACTTGCAATTTTTTGTAGGATTCCCACCCAAAATAGTTTACAGCAACTAAAGCAAGATAAGACAGGCTGGAAGTGTTTTACTACTCACAATACTTGGACTCAAGTATATTAATTTTGGAGTTTGGAGATTGGTAATCCTGGCTACTGACAATTACCCAATCTGTTCCCGTCAGGATCTGACCACCAGTACAACAACTCAAAATTAAGCTACAAGCACATACTAATAAAGTCGTCCTTCTTTTTTATAGATGCATTAAAATCTCCATATTACAGGAGAGATTAAAAACATGTATTATAAATTATTTTAAGTTATCTGAATAAAATATACCCCCAATGTAGCTTCCTTTTGTACTTCTGTGGCACATGTTCTGGCTTCCTCCTAAAAGCAGCACACACATACACAAATATCTTACAATCATAGCAAATCTAAATGATAATTCTGAGATCATAGATAGTACATGAAAACAAAACAGAAACACAGATTGACAAAGTAGCCAATGTTTTACCAATTGAGCTGGTTCAAAAATTTGAGGTCTCTTTGGCTCTGTGCATTTAGTAGTCACTAGAAGCATCCTTGTTAGCTTTGGGTTCGAGCTCTACGCATGGCCTCTTGCGTGTATTTGATGTTGCCTATATGTAAAAGATAGCAGTTCAAAATCTTAATCCAATTGACCAGGCAAAACAATAATGCGGTCACTTGAAACCAGTATGACCAGAACCAAATGACGAGAGACCCAAAAACATCAGACCCACATGACCCAAATAGGTCACATAGGCCTGAACCCAAATAGGGTCTGACCTAAACCTTTACTCGATTGGCTCATTACCTCCTATTAAAAAGCTGTTATTGTAGACAGTAAAATAAATATAACATACAAAACGAAAGAGATGAGACAAGGTATCACCTTTTATATTTATTCTTTGGTTGTTTGTCTCTTTAATCTGCAACAGCTTCTGATTCAATTCCTGCCAGGAATTAATGTCAAGTTTAGCAAGGCATGAAAGACCATATCTTCCTTGATGCATGCCAGTACTGTTACAGGAAGGACTGCCTCATTTGGTAATTTGAGATGTAAAGGTTCTCAATTAAGCATTCAGGTTTTGGTACAGTATGTACAAGCACTGGCAGGAAAATGGCCTTTGTTGGGCTTTTGTTCTTAACATAACTATGATTACAAAAACTCCATTGGTGTCAATAGCCAAAAATTCTTTGTCCTTTCAAAAATCCATTATTGTCTAAGAAATATTGACATTCCCATTTTCCAGATTGTTCAAAATCTTCTATGTATACTATTTGACATACGGATCCCTATGTTCTAGTATTCAATGTTTGATATTCCGGACTCAATTCTTGTGTCCCTTTTAGTAAGAGGGTCTTGAGCTAAGAAATAGACCTAAAAGGTAAAAGAGGGTATCCTGAGCAATTGCAATAATTGGGTTCATTGTTGTTCCTGATATAGTAGATGCTATCACACATACAGTCGTACTCAATTCGATGGAACTGTTTGATCTGAAAGGAGATCATCTATTATTTCGCACGTAAGAAATTCATCCATCCTGGACTATTCTCCAAAACAATAGAACAGAAGCTGGGACAACAACAACAAAAAACGAAAATAAAAATTTCTGGTTGATCGCACTGTACCAGTCTTAGCTTGTAAGATAGTTTGATCTGAGATAGGTACCGTAAGTCCGAACAGTGATCCAAAGTAGAATGCAAAACAATTGTACCATTAGAATTACTACAGGGAAGGGGAGATAGAAAGAGAGATAGACCTTGAATTTGTCTATTTGGGACTGAGTGACCTTGGATTTGGAATTAAAGGCGGGAATTGTCGCCAGAGATGCCTCTCTCTTCTTCTCTTCTTTCTCCGTCTCTTCTCCCATTCTCTCAAATCTCAATCGCACTGGTTTTGTCATAAAGGGCTGCTTAAACTTTATACTATCCGATATTGCGAAATTTTTGTTCAAATAAAGAAATTTGGGCTTTGAGTTTGGTTTCCTCATGATGTCCGCTTCGAAAGAATTTATGACCCGTCTTTTCCTTCCCTTTTGTAATGGTAACCTCAAATCAATCTGGGCCGGAAACATTTGCAGCCCTGGAATTCTGATAGCATGCAGCCGGAATAATTTGAGCGTATTTGGAGCGGCCATACTAAATTGTTGCTAGTTTGTTACGGTCACGCATAACTTGTAATCGCATTCGCATATTAAAATTTCAAACATATGTTTATGTAACTTTTTGGATCGAATATGTATATGAAAGTGACTTTTTTTTATCCCAAATAGGCAGGGATCGTCGGATAGACACAACAAAAGATATGCATATCTAGACCGGGGAAAGAATGGTTGAGATTGGATGCTCCTAGACAGATCTAATCTCTCTGTTTTAATTTAGATTACTTACTGGAGGAAGGTTCTAATGTCCAATATCACAAGTTATTATACCACAAAATATCACAACATTAATTTTAATGTATATTTTAAAATTTTAAACCAAAACATCGAATATGAATTATTAATCTTCTTAATTTATATGAGAGATAGGTTCACGTAAAATTTGTAAGTTTTAGAGTTAATTTATGCTAGAATAACTGGTTGGAAAATATAAACTAATCTAGTTAAGTGTGATAGATTATGTGTACATTTTTCAACCACTCGATCTAATATAAAATAAAATAAAAATTATAAAATTTTAAGTGATGCGTTTTCATAAAAGCAAAGAAAAGTGGCAATTCATATTCGACATTATGGCTTCAAGTCTTGAAACATAAATTAAAAAATGAAACATAACTTAAAAATGAGATTGTGACATTTACTTGATACAAAAATTTGTACCATGAGAACACTCCTCTACTTACAAGGATGATAATGAACCGGATTATATCATATTTGCATGAAATCTGAATCGATATATTTGTTATCTCTATGGCACCTAGAGGAGGTGAATAGGTAGTTATAAAAATTATTTGATGTTTTCCGATTTAATCCTCTAAATTAAGAAGTCAATCAATCAATAAACAAACGTGTATAAATAAAGTAAATAGAGTAAAGTTAGAAAAATTTAACGATGATAACGGAATTCGGCAAATGTCTACGTCTCCGGGGTAAAGAAACCTCGTCGACGCCCATCGACGCCCATTTTATATTATCCAAAAAGAAAAGATACAACTTGTGACACGTGAGCCCAACGAACGAAGGTGGGAAGTCACGGCCTAACTCGTGTACAAAGTTAAGCCTAGAAACTCGAGCTGGAGAGTCCTACGCAGAGAATCGTCACACAACTATGTTTATATGTGAGCATAAACGCTCGAGCTAGTGAGCCCCTTAATGCCCTACAAGTGGAGAAGTCACTCGACTATAGAAAGAGAGCACTAAAATAGATCTCCACACTATCGAACAATAACCAACACTCTAACTAAATCTAAAGAAGATTAGTTAAGTTGATTTGAGATTATCAAAGGAGTATTGAAGTTTTAGCTCTCTCAAAGAATGAAGCTCTAAAGAACACATAATTAGTGCTATTTGAAATTTATGGGCGGCTTACTTGAAACTGGAGTGAGAATATTTACTCTATTTATAAAGGGAGCTCCAGATCTAGGTATTTGAACTGATCCGTTCATACGGTAAAACTTCTGTTCGAACAAATAGTTCAAATGTGTTGCAGTTAGGGTTTTTCTCCTTTTTAAACTTTACCCTTTATGTTCATTACGTTTAGGTCCATACATAACAGATAGTGTATTTTCCCCAATTCTGTGTTACTCAAGTAGCGATATCCGTTCAGAATAGAACATGTTATATTGAAAAGTTTCTGACTTGATACGGAACTTTCCGTTCCGAACGGTTTATCAAACGAAATAATTCTTCCGTACTGCAACACTTCATATCTGTATCCATCCGGTACCATTCAATACATTCCGTACTAAACGGTTTGCTTCCGTACCGAACGGATAGTTTCTGAAATCAACAATTTTAAATTTACTTTACTTATCTATTTGATATTACAATCTATAGTCTTGATCTTTGTAAAGTCTTATTGATTCTATTGATTCTTCAACTTTACTCTTGCAATTATAATGTTCTTGAACCTGCAAACTCACTCATACAATGAAATCATTAAATTCAATCGTTATATGTTTTACAAATTAGTCAATCAAAATAATTAAAAGATTGCATATAACAATAATATTTTCTTCAAAAACTTTAATATGTCATGTTCGATCTAGATCATTTGACCAAAAAATTAGACCTCGTCCACGACCATTCTGTCCAAGTCAAATTGGACTTGATCTAGCATTAGCCAATATTATTATTTTTCCCATTTTAAACCATATATCTTTTAAATATCAAATTAAATATAACTGAGTAATAGCATAATCGGGAGTAAAATCAAACTTTCAAATTATGAAAATCAAACGTAAATGAGAGTCAATTATATAAAAATTTCATGCTGAAAATGGAGACCAATTCGACAATAACATAACATTTTGATTTAAATTATATTAAAAAATTATACATAAATATCAAAATTAAAAAGAAAAATAGAGATCATTTGACCCCATTCATACAACATGCCTCCGCCTAACATAGCAGTTGCCTATGAGTATGTTTATTTGATTGTACGATGTACAATAAAAATTTACACCAACATCACTTTTAAATTCATTTAAGTATATCATAATATTAAAATAATCAAAATATTAAATAACATACACCAAAACCAACTCCGATTTTTTTTATTAATAGGAAAATAAAATACAAAATATCTAAAATGGAGTACGAAATCATAAAATTTCTGGACGTTATAGTTTATAACGTCCAATTAATCAGAATGGTAATTAACCACACACAAAAAAAATATCGTAACTGGACGTTATGAACTATAACATTCAGCTGCATTTTTTTTTTTTTAATGTACTTCAATTTTACATTCGTGAGATTATTGAAATAAAAGATGGTTTTGATGGTCTCAGAATCCATATCAAACCAGTATCACTCTGCTGTTATGCTCCTTTTTCTTTTCTTTTTACCAGATTTTGTTTCCAGGTAGGGCTGCAAACAAACTGAACTGAATCGAACTTATCTCTAGTTTGAGTTTGGTTTGAATTAATTTCGAACGAACTCAATTTCGAACTTTTACGAACTTTGTTACGACTTAAGAGTTATGACTTATGACTGGACCAAAGTTCGAAATTACAGCACTTCAATAAAAACTCAGGCATTCTGAATTATAATTACACAGTACACCAAACTTTATATCAAAGTTCATTACAAATACCAAAATTTATATCAAACACCAAAGTTTAGTACAATCAATCAAAGTTCATTACAATCACAGAATCTAAAATTTTCCAAATAGTCAACAGGAGCAACACCAAAGTTTTCAAATATCCAAAGTATTCAAAGTACAATTTAAATATCAATAGAAATACAGAACAATCACCAAAGTCTTAGAATTATCCTAAATAAAACATTAAAGTTCATTATGAATTAATTTCGAACTAAGTTTGATTTGAATTAATTTCGAACGAACTCAATTTCGAATTGAACTTTTTACAAACTTTTTCGAATCAAACTTGAATCGAATTACAAACTATGAATTTTTTGTGCAACCCTATTTCCAGGTATCATCATTTCATAACACCAAATTAAAAAATTTAAACAAAAAAAATTACTGTAGTTGGACGTTATAAACTAAAACGTCAAGTTACAATATTTTTTTTTATGAGTTAATTAGCGATCAAATAACTGAATATTATAGACTATAATGTCCAGCTACGATTATAACGCTTTTCTTATATTTTGAAATTTTGTCATTCTATACATTTTCTTCGATATTTTATTTTTAATTGCTCTATTAATAAAAAAATTGGAAAACAACTTGTTTGGTCTAACACTACAATTAATATATTAAGGTGAACCAGACCGCGTGAGTTGAACTGTATGCTGGGCCCAGCTCGCCTCATCCACAGAGCCGACCCCACCTGGTCCATCAAACATCAAGCTAGAACGAGTCAGTTGTCGAAAATCGTTCCGCGTATTAAGATTTATCTTCATAATTTAAAGTTTTTTACCACGATTTACGTGTTTATATTATTTTAATATTTTATTCAGAATGTTTGAAAACATTGGTAGATAGTTGTTGACCAAAAGATGTTCCTTAATAGCCATCCAAAGACATGTCAAGAGTTGTTTCCGTAATTTCCTTAATAACTTGTTCTTCTTTTATTTGGAGTCCCGGTTTTGACCGAGCAGATCCTTTGCGAAAAGCTTACTCGACAGTCGACACTCCTTTTCCCGAAATATTTAACGAGAAAAAACTATTTCCAATCAATTCCCGTCTCCGACTACATGTCCCACTTGCATCTCCAAATCATTTGCCTTTTAAATATAAAATACTGATGCGATTTTCATAAAATAGTGGTAATGCTATTAAATATTTGAGTAAAAGTTAGAGCTCAAGCCACCTAACTATTTAATATTTATAAAAAATTACTTCTTTTTAATTTTGAACCTGAAACCTCTGCTCTCACACGGAGTATATTATCATTACCACAAGATCAAATACTAATTCTCATAATACTATTAAACCTATAATTATTAAAGATGATTTTTTTTCTAGTGATTACCAAATTTGATAATTATTCATCAATCAATTTTAAACCATTCTCATCCTAATCATTATAATTTTAGTTCATGATTTCTTTTAAATATTAAAATATCTTTTTACACATTTACAATTTATTTATCAAATAAGCAAGCTTGTATAATTAATAATTATTCTGCATTTTTGAAACTATTGATATAGTAACGGTCATATCAACATTTACAATTAGTGTCTATGGGCTTATAAACAAAAAAAACATTTACAATTAGCTGCTAACTAAAATTAAGAGGCGGACGATTACAACTAGTAAAATAGGTTCTTTCTTCCATGCCTATCTACTTCATGATGTGTTTTCTACTATCAAGATGAATGAGTAATAGATAGAATAGATCGCATACGTAGGCATTTATGGGGCTAGAACAATACCGACCAAACATGCATCTTTTTGTCAATTGACAAATCATATGTATCATGAAAAGATGGGGAGGGATGGGGGTTACAAAATTAATTAGCCTTTATAATAGAGCATTGCTATTACGATGGTGATGTCGGTGTTATGACAATCCAGCATCATTTTGGGCTATAGTTATGAGAAAATTGAAGTGCACCTCAAACCGGCAAGAGGGCTCTTTAATTTGGGTACATTTTTTTCGAAACATCTTATTAGGTTACATGATTTATTCTTTTGCCTCATGTTTGGTTGTGGCCTAAAGGTGGCTTAAAGGCTTTAGGCCACTGTTATTCCACCAAACATGATTTAAACTAATTGGCCTAACATGGAATAGCCTAAAAGTTAGGCCGGCCTAAACGGGCCTAAATTAAACCACCTCTTGAGGTGTCTTAAATTTAGGCTTCAATTTTACGCCACTGGGGTCCACTGTCATTCACATTCAACCATTTCACCACTCTCCTCATTAATTAGTAATAATATATTATTAGTATATAATTAGTATATTATTATTAATTATTATTAGTATATAATTATATAATTAATATCATATATTGTTAATATATTAAATAATTATTATAATAATATTATATAATTAGTATTTTTTATTAATAATAATTATTAATATATAATTATATTATTAATATATAATTATATTATTAATATATTAATATTATATAATTAGTATCTTTTTATTGCTAATTATTATTAATATATAATTATATAATTATGTTATATTGTAATTAATAAAAATTATTAACAATAATATTATAATATATTATAGTTATTTAATATATTAAATATATATTAGTATCTTATTATTAATAATTATTATTAATTATATAATTATATAATTAATATCATATCGTTAATATATTAAATAATTATTATAATAATATTAATATTATAGTTATTAATAAATTAATGATAATTAGTATCTATTATTAATATATAATATATAATTAATATCTTATATTATAATAGAGGAGGGATCAAGTTACAACAAAAATTAGTAACACATCTGACATCAATTACTGAACGTCGGATTTTCATCAAAATTCGCGCTATGATGGAGCGCTGATCAAAATGGACAGAATGGAGATTTCAATTGGCCGCTGGTTTTGTTAATATTTTGCTGAGTACTTGAACTGGTGTTCCAGTTAACCAAGCTCCGATCTCTCTGA